>APFE030926410.1:0-12670 GCA_000404065.3 Pinus taeda | reverse complement strand
GAAATTATTCACACTTATTGTAAATATAATTTAAAATAATAATTTTCAAGTTTTTAACATATAATAAAAAAATATAGATAAATTTACAAATCTACCTTCAAAATTGCCTTCAATATGAGCATTGCAAGTATTAGATATTTTCATATTCCAACTCTTTTATATTTCCCCTTTTTTAAAAATTTTTATTATTATTAATAATGTTAAATTATTTGAGTTAAATTTAAATTATTTAATTTATATAATTTAATGTTCCACAATTTTTTAAACTTAATTCTAAATTTGGATTTGTTTCTCTATGATCATTATCTTACATCCCTGTAGCAGCCTCCTCACCCACGTGCTCAACGACATCCTCACCTGGGAACTTTATCATTCTAACAAAATACTACAATATCCCCTCTTTCCATCGATCCTTCCTATCCTCGACGTTTCCTTCCCTCTGCTCTTGGGCCTTATAGGCCTCCCCCTTTAGGTTTTAACTAGAAGAACCTAACTCTACAGCCTCCAATAGATAGGCCAACCTCCCCCTGTCCATTGGATCTTGAGATTGTGGTGTTTAATTCATTAGTCTCAAATGGACCCAATTTTTAAAGGGCCTCATACTATCCCTTCAGAAAAAAAGAAAAAAAAACTATTAACATCCCCAAGATCATGATCATAGCACCCCAAGTTGATCACCGAGCTCTTCAACTTGCATATTGGGTGTTGGTTGAGCATTTTATGGGTCTTTGGCCATCCCCAAAGATTGTTTGTCAATGGATCTTGAATAACTAGAAACCCCTCATCAAATGTGAGGTCTCCCTCTCTTTTTTTTTTGTAAGCTGAGGAGAGTCCTTTCTATTATATTACTTCGGATTGAAACCATTACATATCCATGGTGGCCTCAACCCGCCCCGAAGGGAAACCGGGTCTGTTGGCCACCTTAGGTTCTTGACATCCATCCATAAACCAAAAATTATAATTCTTCTTGTCCATGCTAAATAAACTAAACATTCATATAAACTATTACATTTCCTCCTATGCATAATAAAATCAAAATAAGTTCTTCTATCTTTTAACTGTAACAAAAACTATCTTTTATCCTCAAAAAAACTCCCTCACTCATACCCGTGTCCTCAGATGTTTCCCTCGGTTTTCTTCTGACCATCCTCTTCCTTTGTACCCATGTTGCTCTTCTCGATTTGCTGCTGAATTTCATCCAGTTTCTTGTCCTACATCATCATTGTAATATGAATGTTTTTCAGTTCTCTTCTCAGATTAGGAATTCTGTGAGATAGCTCAGCCATTTCTACAGCCACTTGCTCCATGGCTTTAGCCAGCAATCACTTCATCACCCAATAAACATGTAATGCATGTTTATACAATGTCATATGCCCTCTTGTGTTTCCTGGATCAGGAAGTAAGTATTCCCAATCGTCCATCTCTGAGCCTGATTGAGCCTGGGCTGCTTCTTCCTCCAGGTGCTGGATGATTCTTCTGATATCCTTATTTGTATTTTCACAGTATGCTTGCTTAGCATACTGTATCCTCTTCTCCAAAGATCTCCGGTACTTCCTGGCTGTGGACGCCTCCTATTTCCCCACTGGTCGCCCTCTTCCTCTGCCATAGTGTCCTCTTCCCTTGCCTGATCTTCCTCTCCCCCTGTAGCAGCCTCCATGTCCCCGACCCTTCACGCCCAAGGTGCTGCCGAGTTTTCCATCATCTTCCTGCCTCGCCTTTCGCCTTCCACCTTGTTGTCCTACTTCAGGCTCTTCATCTTCTGTTATACCCTCATCTTTCCTGGCCTTTTTTTTTTGCTGCTCGAGTCCTTCCAAATTAGAGTCAAACATCTCCATGTCATCTTCTGAATCCAACTGGACTGTCTGATAATGATATTCATCGACGTCGTCCACATGTTCCTTCCCTTTCTTCCCCGGGCTACGTCGACCTCCAGTCTCCTCTTCCGCCTCCACTCACATTCTTCTCCTGGTCGCCATCTGAGTTCTTCCTTCCCCGCTATCTGTCTGCTCTCTCTGTTCTCTCTGCTCTCCTCTGTTTCTATCTGGTTTCTCTACTGTCCTTCCCCTTACCGTGCTCTCTGTAATATCATTTATCTCTTGCTGCACCTCGTTTTGCTTACCTTCCTTGTTATCATTCTTCTACGCCTGATCCTCGTTACCCTTCACTCGTTCCTCTTGCCACCTGCCTTTCGCATGATATCCCACCTCTCCTCGCCTCCCTTCTGCACCATCGTACCTCCATTCATTTTCATCCGTCTTAACTCCATCACCTTCAATCTTCATTACTACCTCGCTGCCCTTTCTCGAGATGATATCGCTACCTCTACTCGTCCTGTTAACCATCATCATTACCCTTACCACCTTTTCCTTGTCATCGCTCCTCCCCTGACCTGTTATTATTACTCGATTTGCCGTCATTCTCACCCCGATCGGGGGTCTCTTCATGTCTAAATTATTGGCTTGTGGATTAATTATGATCTTGGTTGATTATAATAGTTAAATCCTCCCACCCCGCCTTATCCCTTATTGCTATCCAGTTGCTGCCAATCCTTTCCATCTGTTCTGTACATCCCCTATTAGATAAATAATCTACCGCCTTATTCCCTTTTCGTCTGACATGACTAAATATCTTGTAGTCTATTCTTCTAAGAATTTCTGCCAAGTCCTGCACGATCCCTACTGTCCTCCAGCTTCTAGCTACTTGCTCCCATTCGTTTCCATTGTTAAGTTTTCGTAACATTTCAACTGTTATCTGTGAATCACCCTCTATTTCCAGATTCATGTAACCATTTCTTACCGCTATCCTTAGTCCTTGGTATACAGCCCATAATTCCGCTTCATTATCTGTCATTTCTCCTCCTCCTTCCGCATAAACCCATCTTGTTTGATTTTTGTAGTCTCTAAATATTCCGCCAAAGCCAGCGGGCCCTGGGTTCCGTTTTGAGGCCCCGTCAAAATTCAATTTAATGAACTGTTGTCTTGGGTACCTGAACTGATCCGGGCTCCGCTTCTGGGTTTGTTGCCTTTTTCCTTTATTAGGATATATCATGCTATAATTCATGTTTAGTTTCATTAGGATTCTTTCTTCTGCAGGGTCCGTTTTCTAGTCATCCTCCTCCCAGATCTCTGCCAGGACAGTTTCTCTGATTGCATTCTGAATTCCTCTCCATACCTTTTCCGTGGTGTTAATTTTATCCAGGAAGATCCTGCGATATCTTTCCTTCCACAGATGCCATATGATAAACCCTAAAGCTAAATTCCAAGTCCTCTTTACTACCTTGCAAGAGAATTGTCGATGGCCCCATTGAAATAAAGTTTTTGTGGTGTCGCCGGGGTCCCTGTTGGATTTTCCAAATAGGTTCCTGATCTCTCCCCACTGATGTCGGGCAAAGGGGCAAGAATTCAAAATGTGTTCCTAGGTCTCTGACTCCATCCTACATAGGTTGCATCTGGATGGACCCAGGAAACATTTTCTTTGAATTTTGTCCCAAGTTAGGATCCTTTCTTTTCCTACAAGCCAGGCAAATATCCCTATCTTTGGCCACCACTTACTATTCCATATTTCCTTCCAGTCCATTGCTTCTTCCTCCCTCTCTTGATGGGTTGCTAAATAGTAGGCTTCCTTTACTGAATAGGTTCCTCTTGAAGATTTTCCCCATCTGAGAATGTCCGGCCCCTGTCTAGCTTTTATTTTTCTTCAGTCTAGTTCTTTTGTGTATGTTCTTCGTTGCTCCTGATCCATATTCTCATTCCATTCTTCAGGATTTCTCCAATTTCTCCAAATTCCATCCGTCTCACCTTCTATCCAATAATCCCTTACAAGTTCCTGACCCTCTCTGACGGCCTCATGATGTATACCCTGGAGGCTATGTATACTAGCTAATTTGCTTCTTTGCTGCCATCCCTCTTCCTAAAATCTGCTTGTTCCTCCTCCTCTTATTTCCCAGAAGGCGTAGTTGTTTACGATGTGTCTGTTCTGACTTGCCAATTCCTAAATTGTGGATCCTTTACGGGTTTCTTCCAGTCTCAGGATACCCTCAGCAGTTGTGGGCATATTATATTTTCGAGTCCAGACATTCTTCCATAAATCACTTCCTCCTCTCATCCACCTCCACCACAGCTTCGCCCCTAACACCTTGTTCAGAATTTCAGGGTCTCTAAGCCCCAAAAATCCTTCTTCCTTCCTCTTTGTCAAGTTTTTCCAAGAAACCAGAGCCCATTTTCTCTGTTGTTTTGGACCACTCCAAATAAATTTGCCAAAGATTTCCTTCATTTTATTGCATACTCCTTTGGGAGCATCCATGATAGATAGAGGATAAATTGGAATAGCTTGAAGAACGGATTTCAAAAGAATCAGCTTCCCAGCTATGTTTAGCGCCTTGAAAGACCAACTTGCCAATCTATTCTTGATCTTCTCTATGATTTGCTGCCAATTCGCCATTCTTGTAGGATTTATGTCTAGTTGGTTCCCAAGTACTTTGTAGGAAGTTCCCCCTTCCTGAATCCTAACATTCTGATTAAATGTGTTTTAATTATGTCCAGAGTGTTGAAGATGAATGTGCATGATTTTTCTTTGTTTATTTCCATACCTGATGCCTCCACAAATAAGTCCAGGATGCTTTTTATCCCCCTAACTTCCTTTATTGAAACTTAACAGAAGAGCATAATGTCATCCACAAACTGTTGATGGGTGATGGGTAAGTTATCGCCCCATAACCTTAATCCTTTAATTTTTTTTTCTCTTAGGGATTTTTTGAAGTACTGTCCCAAACCCTCCGCAGCCATTATAAATAAGAAGGGGGATAAAGGGTCCCCCTGTCAAATTCCTCTGGTGGCTTTGAAAGTAGAAGAGGGCATCCCATTTAACAAGATGGAGAAAAATGGTGTTGATATCATATCCTGAACCGAGTCTGTCCATCTCCTACTGAATCCGAAGGCTGTGAGGATCACTTGGAGATAGTTCCAGTTTAAGTGGTCATAAGCCTTTGACAAATCCAGCTTAATCATCATACCTCTCCGGTTTTTCTGTTTTAGAGAATGGAGTTTTTCCTGAGTTATGACAAGTCCATCAAGAATTTGCCTACCCTCCACAAAACCGGTTTGTTCAGGCGATATTATGCTGGGGAGGATGGATTTTAATCTTTTAGCTATCAGAGTTGCAATATTTTATATATGACATTACACAATGCAATTGGTCGGAAACCATGGGCAGTTTCCGAATTAGCATTTTTAGGAATCAGAGTAAGGAAAGTGGAGTTGAGGCCTGGCCATACCTTTTGTTTCATGCGAGATTCCTCTACTACCTCCAGGATTTCTTGGATGAGGAAATGCCATCTTGCTTGATAAACTCCACTGTAAATTCATCCCACCCTGGCGCTTTGTTTTTCTTCATGCTCTTTACAGTTTCCTCCACTTCCTCTAAAGTGGCTGCCCTCATTAATGCCATATTTTGTTCTTCTGTTATTAGTCTGGGAATCTCCTTACCAATGAGGTCTATAGCCTTTTCCCTGTCTACTGGAGGTTCTGTTAAGATTTACTTGTGATGATCCACCAAAGTCTGCTCAATTCCTGCATGATCTATTATCCTTTCTCCTTCTTCATTTTTGATAGAGAAAATCCTATTTCTTTGCCTATGCTGAATCATAGCTTGGTGAAAGAACTTTGTGTTTCTTTCCCCTTCACGTAACCAATTAATCCTGGATTTTTGTCCCTAGAGGATTTCCTCCTGTTTTCTCCACTCCTCTAGTTAGCTTAGTATAATTCCTTCTTTTCTACTTCTTTCCTCGTTTCTTCCTTCTTCGATAGTTTGCTGTTGGATCTCTTCCATTTCTTTTTCTAGATTTTGTTTTTCCATCATTATGTTTCCAAACTCTTCCTTGTTCCATATTTTTATTTTCCCTTTAATTCCTTTGAGTTTTAATTGAAAGGTATGCATCTTACCCTTTCCTTTTTGCGTGCTCTGATTCCACCATTCCTCAATCTTAGATAAGAACTCTGAATTCCTGAGCCAAAAAGCTTCGAATCTGAAAGGCCTTTTGTGGGAGTTTTTTTTAATGTCAATTTCCAGCCTAATCAGCCAGTGATCAGAATCTATCACCGACATTATCTTGGCTTCAACATAAACATCTCGGTTCATTACCTGCTCTGCTATAAGGAATCGGTCTAGTCTAGAGGCTATTTTATTTTTCCCTCCTCTTCGATTATTCCAATTATGGATGCCATTAACTGTTGGGATGTCTACCAACCTTTGTTCTGTAATCATCTCATCGAACTTTTCCATATATTGGTCCGATCTTCTTATACCTCCCCTTTTCTCCTCTATTGTTCTTATCATATTAAAATCGCCCCCTACTATCCATGGAATTCCAGGAAAGATCCTTCTTATGGACTGCAAACTATTAAGGAAGTTTCTTCGATCTCTTGGAATGTGCGGTCCATAGACCCCAGAGATTAGTATCCACTCTGCTGATCCTATCAATCTAAATAAACCTATTATGATTCTGGGCGAGCTTATCCAATTTTCAAACATTACTTCTTAAGGGTTCCAATGAATAGCCAAACCCCCTGCTGTTCCATTTATGTCCTGACCCATCATCTCATATTTAATTTTTTGCTTCTTAACCATCCCTTCTAATTGTTGGGAGCTAAATTTCATCTCTTGAATTATCATTATGCTTGGCTTATCTTTCTTTAACCTGTCCTTCAGGTACCTCTACTTTCCTTTGCTATTAAGACCCCTTATGTTCCAACTTGTGACTATCATCTTATAATTTTTTGGGTGGTTGATGGAATACCTCTAAAAGAGATATAACCCTGCCTAAATTTACCAAAATCTCTCCCACCGCTTGTATGGTTTCGTTCATTGTCCATCTCCCTCGTTTCCTGCCTCCTTTGCCAGTATTGTCCATTCCCAGACTTTGGAGTCCCTGATTTCCTATCTGCTCTGTCTGAATTTCTTAAGTGATTCCTTTCTTCTCCTTATATTTCTAGAAAGTTTCTTTATACGATTGCTTTTGAGTTTCTGGAATGAACCTTTCATCAAGGTTTTTCCAGTCGTGAAGCGGTCTTTTCATGATTCTTTCCTCCTCATTCCCATTATCCCTTTATGTTTCTGCGTCCCCCTGGGTTTGTTCAATTTTCACTTCCATACTCTCCTCCGTTTCTTCTCTCACCTTACTGTTCTGGATTAGGTCCTTAATAATTTCCATACGCTCTTCCGTGATTTCTTCTTTCCCCGCTTCCTCTTCTTCCTCCTGTAAAACTTGAAATTTATTGTTACATTCTGTTGATATTAACTTTACAGATTATTGCTGCCTTGCTATATCCTTTCCTGACCTTTTTCTTCTCTGGACTTCCTAGAAGCCTGTTTCTTCTTCATTCCTCCCTTCTGGAACCCTTTGCTCCTCTTCCTTCTTTCTCGTGGTTTCCTCTTCTTTGTTCAGTGGGCATTGTTTGAAAAGGTGTCCATATTCATGGCATCTCCTGCATCTAAAGGGTATATGTTCGTAGTCCAATGGCTGTTGCCAAAGTTCATCATGATAGTCCAGCTCTATGTATTCCGGCAATGGCTCAGCTATATTCATATAAACACAAATCCTTGCATAGGATGTATACTTCCCTCTTTTTGTTGACTCTGCAACTTTAACGAAGGTCCCTACCGTATTGTCGATACCTTCCAATATGTCAGGATCCCAGAACTCCGTTGGCAGTCCAAATAATCTTACCCAGATGGGTGCTGCTAGAATTTTTTCATGGTCTGGGTTATATCTGTCTTCCCAATGCCTCATGAATAATCCGGCATTGTTCATAAAATATGGTCCACCTTCAAAGATTCTTTCCTTATCTTCCAGATTTGCAAATATCACTGTAAAAAAGCTTTAGATCTATGTGCCCTTTCGGTTTCCAACACTGTTGTATACATTTAGCTAGGTCCCTTTATGTCGGCCAAAAAACATACAAACTTGCATATCAAGGCAAGATCTCTCATGTAACTCCTGTAGTCTTCCAGTTTATTATTGGGGATGACATACCTTGGTTTGTTCAGGGCTCTGGGCAGGCATCCACCTCCAAGTTTAGTCTGCCACCAATTTCCCAGTACTGGCGCATCGCTGCTTCTCGCCTCTGCATTTTCCTACATCCTTTGTCCGCTTGATTCCCCTGCCGCTATATTTTTGTAGGAAGGGATCTCTCCCCTCCCTTTCACCCCTTCCATAACAGTCTTCAATCCGGGCTCACTTTTTAAATCCACCTCTGGTTGTTTCCAATCGATGTTTTTCCTTTTCTACCCTGATAAACTCCCTGCAGACCTTTGTCGTTGTCCCCGATCCATTACCTCCACAGTCTCTGAAAACCCTAGGTTTTCCAAACCCTCGCTCGGCCTTCCTCGCTCCGCTCCAACATCCCGTCTCCGAGTCAATCAGTTCATTGACGGAGGTCTCCCTCTCTTTTAGTTGGGAGGGTTACTTTACTTTTTACTTAAAAAACAATTCTCATTGAGATCTGATATTCTGAAGAAGGGCTTACTTGATGGGATACCAAGGGCTGTACTAGGATTGATGAATTTTGAACTTCAAGCCAGAATGTGATGTCCCATATAGAGTTCCATTTTAGATAATATTTCCCTTCCTACCTTTGCATTACTGGAATGATACAACTTTTATAAGAATTGGTAATGCAGTCTACGAATACATTGTTTATGCATATCTGAAAGATGGTCTCTCTTCATGTGCATGAATATGTGTCGAAGTGGATCTCAATAAGGGCCTCCTTGCAGGCATCAATCTCAACATGGATAGTTGGAGTCATATCCAAGAAGTAGATGTTGTTCAGTTACCATTTAAATGCATTAGTTATCATGAATATGGCCACTTTGTTAGAAACTACCCCAAAAGGGTTGAGGATCATACTAACCAAAGTGTCATGGGAGGCCACTAGAAAAAAACTAAAAAGAGGAGAGGTATCCAACATCAAAACCCCTTTATGCAGTAGTATATCTAACATCCTCGTAATAATGTTACCCCCCTGGATCCCCTAAATCCAAATCTAAAGGCAATGATGAGGGGACAAGAAAATCCCCAACTTTAGGAGACTCGAGAAAAGACCCTTAAATCATTAGGAGAGGAAGGGGAAATCCTTCCCCAAAGAAATGCAGGAGAGGATCATTATAATGATGCTATGAAGTTTCCTCTCCAGGCCTCTCATGAAAAATATGCCACTCTTATCCAGGATCTTGAGTCCTCTCAGACTAAATCCTATGATGATGAGTAGAAAATTGTCTCCTCCAAGGAAGTATCAATGGGAAATAAATTTGCAAGTTTTGTGAAAAATAAAAAATAAAAAACAAAGAAGGCTTGAGAAAAGAAGAATTGAACTCGTCATTCATGATGAAAATATATTAACCAAAAAATAAGGATGGAGCAAACTGAAAAAGAGAAGTAATTGTGGCACCATGCCACACTTAAAAATATCCACTCCGGAGATCTTGGCAGCGAAGGGAACAAGAGAAATGTGGCTTATTGCCCCAATAAAGGGACAATTGCATCCAAAAGTAAGAAATTATCATTATATCCTAGAATTGTAGAGGCCTTTGGTCTAAAAGAAGGATATTGGAAGCTAAATCCTTGACTCACAGGGAGAAGCCCTTAGTATTCCATATGTAAGAAACCAAGTTACAAGAACAAGATATGAGAGTGTTTCATCAAAAAATATGGAATGGCACTGGACTAGAAGAATTTTGTGTGCATGTAGCATTAGGAGGTTTTTACATTCTATGGGATCCAACATAAGTCATATTTCTTAATTACCTCAAGAAATCTCACTAGATCACATACTCCTTTCTAGACCTCTCTTCTAACATGGTATCTTCATAAATAGATATTTATATGCTTGTCCATTATAGTGATAAGAAATCTTTCTAGGCTTATTTGATGGCATTAAATTATTCTGATTTTGTATTAAACATTATTACGAAAGGAGACTTTAATACCACTTGTCTGAGATCGGAAAAAAAGGGAGGCCTCCCAATTAGGGATTCCTTTCAGGAGAGCACTGAGGATTTCATCTCCCACCTCGAGCTCTTTGATCTTATCCCCTCTTGCCTAAAATACACTTGGAACAATAGAATATTTTGGCCCTCTCATATTGCTGCCAGTGTCGATCACTTTATCATAGTTGATGCCATTCTGAAAATCCATTTATCTATTAAAATTGAAATCCTTCCCTAGAAAGGCTTAGACCAACGATCTATTAGATTTTTTTTGGCTCCCCATGTAGATTTCAGCCCCATTCCCTTTAGATACAACCCACTATGGTTTAATTTGTAGGACTTTCCCTCCCTCATTTTCAACTCCTAGTCACAATTGGTGGATGGTAGCTAATGTGAGGCTAATATTGGAAATGCCAATATGCTGACTTTAAAATCCCACAATTCCCACTTAGTCAAAAAGGTGCTTCCTTCTATCCAACTTGAGGGATATAAATCTCTTCCTTATTCATTTAAACAAGTGGGAGTAACCCTAAGGGGATGGTTTAGACCAATTAAAGAGAAAAACACAACTACTAAAACATTCATGGGTAATTTGACATATCCCAAACCTTATACAAACACGTGTTTCCAACCCACTCCTTCAAAAAAACTGCCACAATTGAAAGTCTTTATAACTTTTGTGCATGTATATGCCAAATAATGGGGTAGAACAACTGTGGCATCGACTCTTTTATCAAACAAGTGCACAGGAATAATTATAATATAATCCATTTACTTCTTATAATGTAGGCCCAATTCCCTAGCTTAGAGTCTTTCCTCCATTCTCAAAACTCCTGCTAATCGTCAATTCACCAAAGGTTATGAACTTGGTATCTAACTAATTTATGTTATACGCCACTCCTTTATCCACCATTGAAATAGATTAACATCATTATCCTTTACGTGTCATCAAAGCTTGACATCGTCCCTCCGGATTCAAAAGCACACAACTCAAATCATTTGCGACACAAAATCCAAGTAATGAAGTCTCTCCCTTTAAATGTTGTTCGTGCCCTCCATCAATTACATCCCCCCGCCCTTATAAAAAGTGTGCACATCTTGTTTTCCTCCGGGAAACATCAGAAAAACCTGTGAGCCCCCTATCATTCTCATCTCCAAATGAGAGTGCTTTGTATCATCCGTGTTCATTTCATGCTCACTAGTCTTCCATGTTATTGTTTCCCTCATCAACTTGACTACTCCCTTGTGCGTTTATCTTCGATCATCTAGGAAAGAAACTCTAGGACACATTAGCCCGACATTGTCTGTTGAAGAAGCGTTTTGACAAAACTTTGAATTATCTTTCCCCGACATTGTCAATTGATGTACTCTTGTGAGGCATAAAAAAACTAAGTCTTGAAATTCCAGACTGCTCCAATAAATTAAATTATGGCTTAACTCTACTTCTTCTTTCTCATAGGTCTGGTCTTGTGCCTTCATTCTCCTATGCCTTTCCTCTGCAAAATTTTGGTTAACTTGAATCGTTGATTTGACTCTTTGATAAATGATCAATAGTTGATATCTGACTCTTCTGAACACTCCTCTTTGTGGGTTCCTCCTGACATTTTATAACCTGCACAATTCCTTTGCGGTACTCTGATTGTGTTAAAGGAATAATTATATTCTTTTGTTGAATTTAGGCTTCTGTGATCCATATCTAGTTTTTTGAGAAGATTTTTCGACGTAAATCACATTAGAATGCTTTTCTCGACTTGTTTTGAACCAACGAGTGTGGTTCATCGTCAAGACCAAAATTATATTCTTCCTGGCCTCTGTGATCTTTGTAAATTGTTATGGGTTACTTTCTCTGCACAAACCCCACTCAAGCTTCATTGCAAACATTTTACAATGTTCTCCTATTACAACCATATAAATTCATTCATATAAATATGACACATTACTCACTAACAACATAAGCTTAATTCCATGCATTTAACATTCAAAACATAGTGCTTCCTCTATAAATAAATATTTACTCATATAAAGGGAATTACAAAGACCTCATTGGGTCTCATTTATATTAATTCTACCCTTTGTTTTCTCATAGCCTTTCTTGGCCTTCAATCTGGTCAAATCCATTTCCTCTTTTTGATGGATCTCAAATTCCTTTTTGGCTACAAAATATACAAAAGGATCATGAATTAAAATTAGTTCAAATCCACAATTCACTCAACTAATGAACCTATCTTTATATCCTCTAGATCAACAAAATCCTTTCAAGAAATCTATCCTATCCCAATATATCCCTAACTCTCTCAACATATTGACACTCCTTAGAAGAATATATGATTCCATACCCATTACATCAATATTACAATATTCTTAAGAAAATAGAAAATTACAAATAATTAAGAATTATGGAACCAACTCCCTTACTAATGAAAGACCCCTAGGTCTTAGTCAAATGTCTTTAACTTGGAGGTTTGATGCTCCTGTATCATACTCCCAAGGTGAAAAGTATTCATGGTCTCATGACCATGTGCTTCCATAGGTTGATTAAGATCCTCCTGGATCCCAAAATTTATGTTGCAACTATTCTACTTCTTTGTTGTAATATGTCCTTTCTTTTTCATCCCATTGTAATTTTTTTTGCACATTCTCCTTTCCAGAATCCAATTTCTTATTTTTCTACCTACTCACAATCTTT
>APFE030926409.1:0-15812 GCA_000404065.3 Pinus taeda | reverse complement strand
TAATTAAATTATCATATTGTTATTATTTTATTATCATATTGTCATTATCATATTGTTATTATCATATTGTTATTTTATTATCACATTGTTATTATCATATTGTTATTATTTTACTTATAATTATTATTATTTCAATTAAAATTATATTCCTCTTTTTTAAATAAACATAATAAAATCAAATATATTCTATAGAAATTATAATTAAATTATCATATTGTATTATCATTATTGTGACTATCATATTGTTATTTTTATTTCACATTGTTTTATTTCATTTGTTTTTATTTTATTTATAATTATTATTAATTTCAATTATGGTAATTAAGAATTAAGTGTATACCCATGGATTAGGTCATTTTAATAATACATATAAAGGTTCAAATTATTATAGCAACTATATAATACTAGGCAATTAAGTAAAACGAAGGGATTAAAACAAATGAATTATAAATACTATTAGGTTGTAAAAAACTATATTCCACCTTTTAAAATAAACATAATAAAACCAAATATATTCTATAGAAATTATAATTAAATTATCATATTGTTGGTAAATTAATGATAGTTAATTAAACAATATCTATTAAAGATACAATATTTTAGATTATATCCTCAGGATTATTTAATTGTTTGTAAATAAATCTATATATATATGAATCACACTATATAATAGTATGTTATAAGTTAATCAATGTAATACATATTTCATTATCATAATAATTCAAAAGGTTGGTGGTAGTTTTATATATATAATATATATATATTATATATATAATTATATATATAATAATCATTTAATTCACTATTTACATAATAACTAAAAATATAATTGAGATCCGGACCAAATATTAATTATTAATAAAAAGGATAAGAAACTAAGAAAAAGGAAGGGATTAATAATATTAATTCTCATATATACTATTAGGAAGCTAAGATTAAAGATGAGCATATAAATCAAGATTAAAAGCTAAAAAAATTATATAAAAACATCAAAATAAACAAGGGGAAAGGGATCAACCACAAAAAACGACCGCTAAGGGGAGGGAAAAAAGAAACCCTAAGACAATAAAAAAGAGGGACTGGGGAGGCTAGGAAGACAGGGCTGGGACCCAGCAACTGCTAATCTTCCAGCCATCATCCCTATTAAGATTTATGGGCCTTTTCTCAATCTCCAAGGCCTCTCTAAATTTCTATAGAATATATTTGGTTTTATTTTAAAGGGTGGAATATAGTTTTTTACAACCTAATAGTATTTATAATTAATTTGTTTTAATCCCTTCATTTACTTAATTGCCTAGTATTATATATAGTTGATATAATAATTTGAACCATTATATGTATTATTAAAATGACCTAATCCATGGGTATACACTTATTCTTAATTACTATAATTGAAATATAATAATTATAAATAAAAATAAAATTAATTTTATTAATTTTTGTTTTCATATTTATAGGTTAGTTTTTTAATACCCATTATGATTATTTTTAATTTTTGCTTTCATTAATTTAAATTGGTTAGTTATTTTTATAACCCATTATGAGAAAGTTATTTATATGTTTTTATAATTTCATTAATAGACGATTATATTTAGTTATATAAATATATATTTGAATTACTAACCCGTAGGGCGTTTTTTACCTAATTTTACTAACTACTAAGAATAATAATAATTAAAAATATAGCAAATAAAATAATTATTATTTGGCTAAGGTCATAGTCAAAATTAGCTGTTATTATTCTAGCCGTTGGAGTCTCTGCACTTACTATTTAACCAGCTAAATCTGGACCGGTTCTTCAACTTGTCCTAACGATGAACCACACTGGTTGGTTCGAAACGCGTCGACAAAAGAATTTTTATGTGATTTTGCCGAAAATTTCTAGACAATGTTATGGATCACAGAAGTCTAAATTCCTTAACTATTGATTAGGCGAAACTTGTTTGTAAACCATTTACTGTGCATGATCTAATTACAAGTTTTATAAGTTCCACTGTGTATAACTTGTTTTTGGTTTGGCACGTCAGTGTGTTTTAGTTAATTAGTCGGGTTAAAGTTAATTTGACATTGTTACCAAATCTAGTGTGTGTGTGTGTGCACTGACTCTAGTGCCCCAAAATCTAACACCACGAACTAACTGAAGGTGTTCATAGAAAAACATATATCTAGCCTAGTGTTAACCAAATACTTTTAGTACCCTATCAACTATCTATACAATGTGGGATCTGCCAAATTTGGATCTGAAGTCAAAACCTTCTTTAGATTAATGATCATAGGCGTAGCGATAGTCCTATAGTCCTCCATCCCGAATCTCCTTAGGATCTCAATTGCTTACTTCCCTTGACCAAGGAAGATTTTTCTTTACCTCTACCATACCTTTAACCCCAAGAAATAATGCATCAAGCCAATGTATTCCATCTCAAACTCTCTGAATCCAAATCAAATTTCCACCCTACTGTGAGCTTCTTTGCACTAGTAAGAAACAAGTCATCCATGTACAACACCAAGATAAATGGACCAGTCCCAACAAGTATGAAGTATAAGTTAGGATATGCTTCACTCTTGGTGAAGCCCATTCTTAGCAAGTAAACATCAACCGTGGAATACCATGCCCTCGATTCTTGCTTGAGTTTGTACAAGGCTTTTTTAAGCCTACACACGACACTCCATCCCATGCACCTCAAAGCCTTGAGGTTATTTTATGTACCCTCCTTCTCAGTAACCCTAGTGAAAAATGTTGTCACGATGTCTTCACATCCACTTGATGTATCATCCACCTCATGACTGAGGTAGTGGATATGACATTTCATTTGGAAGTATATCTAGCAATTGGAGCAAATGTCTCTTCATAGTCTCCTCCCTCTTTTTGGGAGAACCCTCTCACCAAAAACCTCACCTTGAACTTTTTGATGCTACCATTTGTAGGATGCTTTATTTTGAAGAGCCGACTAGAACTCACCACTGACTTCCTTTCTGGTCTCGACACTATGTCCTACACATTATTCTTCATGATAGAGTTGTATTCCTCCACCATGGAATCCCTTCAAATCTATTTATCCACTGCTTCCTTAAAACTAGAAGGCTCAGAATTGATGATGCTACTCATAAGTGCCAATTAGTTAGGAAACTTCCTTTGAGGCTTGCTCTCCCTTAATGCACTACTAGGAGCCTCAACATGCTCTTGAGCATCCCTCAATGTCATTGTGAACCATCAAGGTCTCTTGATGGAATTGGAAGGGGTAACTGACTCCTCCTCCCCGCCTGAAGTTTGATTCCTTGAATTTGAAGCCCTTGAATGTTGTTCAACCTTCTGTGCCCCTTGCTCCTCATCCTCTGTAATTGGTAAGGGCTCATGAGACTTCCTAGATGCCACGTTCTTGAACTTCACATCTCGACTCACAACTATCTTTCTTTACACTAGAATGAAGATCCTCTATGCTTTGTTTAGAGAATTTTCGGCAAAATCACAGAAATAATCATTTGTCAACGCGTTTCGAACCAACCAGTGTGGTTCATCGTCAGGACAAGTTGAAGAAACAGATCCAGTCTAGCATGTTAAATAGTCTGAGCAGAGATTCCAACGGCTAATTTTGACTAAAGGATCCAGGTTAATATTATAATATTATTATTAATAATTTATAATTCTTTTTTTGGAAATAAGTTAAATCAGGTAAAAAATAATTCATGGTCGTTTAAAAACTTAATTCATTAATTTATTTAAAATAATAATTCATTATATATAATTTATTCTAATATTATTATTATTATTATTAATTTATAATTCAAAAATAAGTTAAATTGGGTAAATGAATATTAAAATAAATTCACGTAAGTCTCTAAAACTAATATATTATATAATATATATATATATTATATTTATAGTAACAATAATAATATATTAAATCATTAATATATTTATTTAAATCAATATATAAATAAATTATTTAACGGAAAAAAGTAAAATGGGGTAAACAAAAAATATATAGGTTAATATATATATAATATAACTAAAATCATGGTTAGTTTTAAAATTAATTTACTAAACTAATATAATATATATATATATATATATATAATATATATATATATATAGTATATAATTAATCTTATTTTTTTTTTTTTGTAAGTTGGGGTGGGACTCTCCGATTTACATGTCCATTAAGTACTCCTCAACGGGGAAGGGTAGCCCAAGATTTGAATCCAAGGACTTCCGGTTCAGTGAGACTTCATTTCCACGGCCCTTGCCGCTTGAGCTACCCCATGTGGACATATATATTACTAATTTAAATAATATATAAAAATTAATAATAATAATCAAAATTTATTTAAATCATTTATACATTTATTTAAATTAATATATAAATTAATTTATATATGCTTTTGAAATCTTGTTGTATCCCACAAATATGCCCTTCTTGCTTGAGGGCCCCAACTTTATACTCTTTTCCATAGGTACATGGATGTATATTAGACAACCAAAGATACGAAAGTGCCCTATTTCTTCCTTCACCCTAGTGAATGCCTCCTCTGAAGTGTTTCCCCTCAGGATCTTGTGATGACCCCTGTTTTGAACACACTATCATATTACATGCCTATGCCTAAAGAAACACATGTAGATCCTGATCATGAATCATAGCCTTGGCAATTCCGATGATGGACATGTTCATTCTTTTTCCAACACTATTATGTTGTGGGCCGTATGAGACTATAAACTCCCTCTTGATCCTTGCCTCTTAGTAGAAATCGTTAAAGTCATTGGAAGTGTACTCATCCCCATTGCCGGACCTCGAGATCTTGATCTTTCTTCTTGCATGGTTTTTCACAAGACCCTTAAGCTCTAGAGACCAATTGAAGACCTCATCCTTGGTCTTTCGAAAGTATATCTAGGTTTTCCTAGAGACTGAGACTATCAACTCCGCCTTGATCACTGCCTCCTAGTAGAAATCCTTGAAGTCATTGGAAGTGTACTCACCCCCATTTTTATAACTCACGACCTTGATCTTTCTTCTTGCATGGTTTTTCACAAGAGCCTTAAACTCTTGAAACTAGCTGAAGACCTCATCCTTGGTCTTCAGAAGTAAATCTAGGTTTTCCTAAAGAAGTCATCAATCAATGTCACATAGTACAAAGTTCCCTGTACTAATGTCATTGACATTAGTCTGCACACATCTTAATGAATTAGATCCAAGATCCCCTTAGACATGTGTTCGTTGCTTGGGAAAACAACCTTGGCCTTTTTTCCAAGTGCACACCCTTTGCACAGTTCCTGCAACTGCATTTTGACTAGTGACAATCTCCCTTAGAATTGGTAATGCCTTGTAGTGCAGGTGTCCCATCCTCCTATGCCAAAACTCGCATAGCTTGTCATTACTATGCACCAAGGGTTGAATCGACTTACCTTATAACCTATAAAGATTGCCTTTCTAACCCGAATGACCTCTCCTTTGTTAGGAAAATATCCCTTTGGACAAAAGAGTACTTTCCCTTTCTGAAACACGATGATAACCCTGTCCTCCATAACTGAGTCTGAGAGCAGATTCTTCCTAAGTCTCGACACATATAGCGTGTCGTTGGCTTCCAAAAATCACTTGACCTAAGTTGAAACAAAATAGGCTCCACCTCTCTGACTACATACTTGGCATCATTACTAAGCTCTACATGAATATCCGAGTCTTTCTCCATCATACTACTGAATAGCTCCCATGTTGCTGTCGTGCAACGAGATACACCACTATCCAAGTACCATGCACTCTTTGTGATTGTGCTGGTAGAAAGGTAGGAGACTATTGAGAAGTCCTTTTCAAACTTCACAACAAAATCATCCAACTAGGTTTTTGCTGGTGCTATTACCTGTTGTAGTTTCCCTCATTGTTCTTCTTCTTTGGACATTGAGATGCATAATTTCCATTGTTGTGGCATATAAAGCACTTTATCTTGCACAAGTTTTTCTTCCCTGGTTGTGAGGTTGACCCTTCACCTTTAACCTTCTTGCTAGAACCCTTCCCTTTTCACTTTTTTGTTAGATTTCCTTGGACCTAGAACTTGATATTCAATTCCTAGCAAAAATTTACTGAATAAACACACAACTATGTTCCTAACAAAAATATTCAGCGAAAGCAAAAAACGATATGAATTACAATGATACACACATTTTTTCCCAACAGATCAATTCATCATTAATAAAAACTGAAAACCTACTTGGGCTCCCATCCTAGGATAATGGCCCAACTTAGAAAATACAGATACAATAACCTGGATCTAATTTAGTAGATCTGCCATGGTTTGGTGCTTGATCTCACTTGCAGATCTAGATCAACAACTTCTTTGCACTTTGTTATCACTTACAACAAAATTGTTCAAATGATGCCTTTCCTTCCTTCTGTTCATCTATACTACAACAACAATGTTAAGCTGCATATTGCCGTGTGTCGGCCACCAGAACCAAGACATTTCTCTTTGAGATTAGCCATACATACCAGTGTGTGTTTGTTTGAGTTTACCTTGATGAGGGACTGTTGAACCAAACCCTTGAATTATCTCTTTTCAAACTACGTGACATATGGAGTGCAACAAAAAGCCTATAGATAATCTTCAAAAACACTCCTCTTGGATGCCCTAGGCACTGGTCTTCTATCAACCCGGAGGCTGTCTCTAGGAGGCTTCTATATATTTTGAAGCACTTGTGTGACAGGAGATAGAAAAAGCTACAACATCTTTCTGGCGCCGTTGCCGGGGAACGAGTCAGAATATTTTTCCCTGGGTACGACAATTTTTACATTCCCTCTGTCGGGTGAGCAAGGGAAGTGTGGGTTGAAGATCTCAATCACCTTGGCGGCTCCACTGTTAGAATCTTATTGTAAACCTGTTGGCGACTCCATTGTTCGAATCTTATTGTAAACACCTTGGCAACTCCATTGTCTATATCCTTATTTGGTCACCTTGGCTTTCAAGAGGCCTCATACTCATTTTGATGCTAAACAACAGAAAACCTCCCCTACATTTGAACTTGAGATCACTCACCTAGAGGGGTTTTCAAAATGGCCATTCCTGCATTCTTGGCCAACAAATTTGTCCCACTGGATTTTTCTTCTATTACTGGTTATCCCCATCATGTCCCCGATTTTCATGAATGGTATACTTATTTGCCTAGATTCAGTGGAAACACAGAAAGAAGGTCAGACCAACACCTCAAGGATTTTCATGAATGCATGGAACAACAGGGTATTGTTTTTGAAGATGTGAAAATGAAATTGTTCATGTATTCTTTAGAAGAAGATTTTAGATTTTGGTACAGAACAATACCTCGTGGCAACATATCTTCTTTAAAGAGATTTCACACAACATTTAATCATTTTTGCAAAATATTATATGCACGTGATGCTCTGTTTGAAGATTGTTGTTCACATTTTAATGTTGAAAATATTTCTGAGGTTAATGATCCTGTTGAAGATGTTTGTGGGGCTCAACTCCAAGAAGATATCTACTCACATCAAGAAGCATCACCCAACAATCAAGAAGGGGAAGAAGGAGACATCATCAAGTTGCAAACAAACCCTTAGAGATCTCATTTTGCCGAATTTGATGATACTCCTTATGATTCGTATGAATCTAATGGGAAGTTGAGGAATGCAGGAATACAACAATCACAGTCATGGGAAGTTGCACAAAAAGAGGAGGCCCACCAAGAGGTTAATAAAGAGGCTCCAGTTTATGATCCACATCCTTCAAATGGAGAACAAGTTCAAGAAGCTGATAAAGATTCTTCGATCTATGATTCAGATTATTCAAATGAGGATGAGATTGTTGCAGACTGTCAAAGGGATCTACTTACAAACAAGTGGGGAGAAGATTACCAACAACAATTCCTTTAAGAGAAGCCCAAAGTTGAAGAGCCCAGTAATGTCGGTGGCTACCTGTTACAGATAGATTCCTCCTTGGAAACTGTTCAAGAAAGGGAGACATCCATAAAATTTTCTCATCAGTTCCATGATCCAGTCGCTGACTATATGGCATCTTTCTTTCGTCAGCAGTCGATCTCAATTATGAGGCATGTATTAAATGTTTTACCTCAAGATTTCAAATGGTGCATGCCTATTTTAGTCACTGATTTTCAAGAACCCATCCAAATTAGAAGGTTCATGGAAAAGATTAAAAGAATTGAGCTTTAAATATTAGTTTGGGCGCAGTGGTGCATACCTGTTTTAGTTGTTGACTTTCAAGGGAACAATGGCATAAGGTCTAGTACTCAGATGCTGGGTTGGTATCATTGGAAGGTTGACCTCACTTGGGTAAATTGAGCCCTATGCATAAGTAGGAGTTATATATAAATAAGCTCACTTTGTGAGT
Source organism: Pinus taeda (assembly GCA_000404065.3). NCBI lineage: Eukaryota > Viridiplantae > Streptophyta > Pinopsida > Pinales > Pinaceae > Pinus > Pinus taeda. The sequence goes on along the minus strand of APFE030926409.1, from coordinate 7,466 downwards.
GTTTAATTTCCAATTTTTAGTGTTTGTAGTTCTGCATTTCATTATTATGAGGAAAGGACTCCCAACAAATAAAGTTCCATGGATATTTTCTGGTTTTATAGCTTCAATATATTTTTGACTCCATGCCCAATGGTGAAGGCTACTAGTTTGCAGGTTCTCAACACCTTGCTAGCAAGGCACTATCCCCAATTGGAGCCAATGTTATCGCTTACAACAAAATTGTTCGAATGATGCCAAGTGATGTTAAAAGAATGCAAAAGAGCAGAGAAGCTTGCAGTCATCCTCCAAGCCGTAAAAGGACTCAACGCCTACATCAGACCCTCTCCATTGTATAGTGCTCTGAACAAGATTTCCAATGACATGTGGAAGTCGAAAAATGGAGTCCTGGGGTGCGGGTGACTTAAACGTTACATTAAATTCAGGCGAAGTATGGGGCAACGGTAGGAAAATGGACCCACTTGCACACCTTATAAAAAATGCGATGCTTCACCGAAATTTTGTTGATATTTTCCCTTCCTAGATGCTACCTACTTGGGATAATGGTAGAAATGAGGCTGCATACATTGCAAAAAGGTTAGATTGATTTATAATCTATGATAGCATAATTGACCGTTTGGGCATGCTAGTATCAAACATTGAAAAATGTTTCATTTTGGATCACAGGCTGATATCTCTTAGATGGAAGAATCAGGGGTTCAGGAAAGGTTATCCTTTCAAGTTTAATGGAATCTGGTTGGAGGATCCTGATTTTAATGATCTCATTAAAAAATCCTGGAATGACCTCCCTTCACTTGACCGTTTTTTTCCCACTTTTTCTTTTATAGATAAACTTTCATCCATTAGGAAGTATGTTAAAGAGTGGAAATTTAGGAAAAGACAGCTCAACAGGAAGGCTCTATAGGACATTCAAATGGAATTGGAAAGGATTGCTGGTGATTTGGCGGAAAATTCTTTCCCTTTACAAATGCGTTGTCACATAAAAGAACTAGAAATGAAAAAAAAAGATTCTGGATTTGGAAGAAGCCTCATGGAGACTGAAAAGTCGGGCCATTTGGTTAAAAGAGCGAGATAGAAACACTAAATTTTTTCATAGATTTGCAAATATCAGATGTGAAAAAAATACTATTTGGGGGATAAATGATGAGGAGGGTAATTATCTTCACACTCAGGAAGACATTTCAAATGAGGCTGTGAAATTTTTTGAAAATCAATACAAAAGATCTGGGGATGTTAGGATTGAGGATATTATCTGGGGTATTGACCTATACCCTCAAATGTTTGATTAAGTTCAAAATGAGTGCCTCTTCAAGCCGGTCTTTGAAGAGGAACTCTTGGGGGTTATGAAATCTTTCAAAAAAGACATAAGTTCGGGCCCGGATGGGTGGACAATTGAATTTCTTATCCATTTCTTTGACCTCATTAAAAATGATTTACTGGGGATGGTTGAAGAACCAAGAATATCAGGCAACATTCATCACCTTATTTCTTCTACTTATATATCTCTCATTCCGAAAAATTCGGAAGTATTCTCCTTCTAGGATTTTAGACCCATTTCACTCTGCAATATCTCTTTTAAAATTATTTCAAAATTATTGCTGGAAGAATCAGAGATACTCTTTCAAGATTTTTGATTCAGGATCAAAATTGTTTTCTTCAAGGAAGGAATATTCTGGATGCTATAGCAAACACACAGGAAAGTTTGTTCACTATGCATACTAAAAAAAGTGATGCAGTCATTCTGAAGATTGATCTTAGAAAGGCAAATGACTGCTTTGACTGGGGATTTATAAGATGTCTTCTTGCAAAAATTGGTCTAAATTCTCAGCTAATAAATTGGATTATGGCTTGCATCGAAAAAGTAAACTATGCAATCATCATAAATGGGTTGCCTTCCACATATTCCTCCATTGCTAGAGGACTGCGTTAGGGCTGCTCTTTATCCCCTCTTTTGTTTATTTTGGCTATGGATTCATTAAGCCTCCACATTAACAGGGCAATCTCGGAACATAAATGTCGTCCTCTGAAGATCAGCAGGAATAATTATATCTCCCACAATTTATTTGTGGACGACATCTTAATATTTTGTATGCTATGCAAACTTACCTGGGAATGTTTTCATGATATTTTGGATAGGTTTCAGAAAGCTACAGGGCTGCATATAAATGAATCAAATCCTCTTTTTATCATGGTGATGTTAATAGGGAAGTTTTAGAATATCTGACTCTGCTGTTTGGGATAGAGGCGAAGCCCATCAAGGAAGGTATGAAATACTTAGGTTTTCAATTAAAAGCAAAAGGATATTCTAAATCTGATTGGCGGATTCTGGATAGATATTTTAAAAGGATTTCTGGGTGGGAATATAAGTGCCTCTCAATGGCTAGTCGAGCAGTACTAACTCAATCAGTTCTGGTTCAACTAGCTGTATACTGGGCTCATATTTATTTTATTCCTGTGAGCATTATTCATTTGATGAACAAAATGACTGCAACTTTTATTTGGGGAGGTAATACGGAGAAAAGAAAATATCACTTAACAAAATTAACTGATATTTCATTACCAAAGAAGCAAGGTGGTTGGGGTATTTTGGATCTAAGGACTTTTGGGAAGGCTTTATTATGCAAGTCCCTTTGGAAGGGAATTTTTGGGGAAGGATTATGGAGCAAAACTATCAAGAAAAAATATATGGCAAACAAAGATATCACTTAATGGTATAGGATTGGGAAGATTGGGTCCTCTTACGGATCTGCAATTTGGATGAGTTTCCGAAAGGTTGAATCTATTTTCCTCAAAAACTTGGTCTGGAGCATTCAATCAGGAAAAAAGATTCTTATTGGGCTCGATCCGATCATGGGCGGGGGGGATGATATCTATATATCTTAGCTGCTATTGAATTTCTTCCATAGAAAAGGGTATTTCACATGGAATCAGGTTATTGCGGACTGGCAGGGTCCTTTCCCAACTTGGAAAGATGCATCGTCCATGGGAATGACAAGAGATTTAGCGCTTCAGTGGGAACAGATTAAATACTGTTTGAGAAACAGTGGTTTTTGTCGCACAAAGGAAGATGATATCCTTATTTGGAAGGGCACAAGTGAATTGGAGTCTGTCAGAGTAAAGGATATCTACTCAATGCTTATAAGTATAAAATGTGCACAACCTCCTTCCATCTTTCCAGTTGTATTATGGAAAACTGGATGTCCTTATAAAACTATTATTTTCTCATGGTTGGTTTTTCATAATAAAAATCTGTCTTGGGATAACTTGCAGAAGAGGAATTGGTTAGGGCCCGGGTATTGCTATGTCTGCAAATCAGCTGAAGAAAATAATTACCACCTGTTTTTTCAGTGTCCTATATCTCAGCAACTTTGGTGTAACCTTGCTACATTTTTTGGTTTCTCCTATGTAACACATCTCTTAATTAAAGATGCTTTTGTATGGTGGAGTTGTCAGAAAGAATCATGGAGGCCAATCATCCAACTAGTTCTCTGGTGTATATGGAAATGAAGGAATAACATTATATTTCAAGATAGAAAGGAGGGTTTCATGGTTGTTTTTGAAAACATTATATCACTCTTTAACTCTATCCCAACCAAAATTTCTCAGTATAGTAAGGCAATCCAAACAGAACAATTTACAGATCCTATGGTTTTCCCAAGAGCATATTTTGATGGGGCAGCTCAAAATGACTATTGTGGATGTGGAGTACTTATAGTTATAGAAAAAAATCAGCAATTTCAAATCTTCTGGAACAGGGGAAAGGGTACCAATAATATTGTAGAGGCAATGGTGCTGGCAAGACTTCTTTCTATCAGCTATTTTCTAAATATTCAATCTCTTAAGATTTTCGGAGACTCCAAAATAATTATAGATCACGTCACAGGGTAGAATCATATAAAAAAGCAACATCTTTCTGGTTGGTTGAATAGAATCTTGTCTCTTTGGGGAAGGAAGGATGACTACACTATTCAACATATCAATAGAGCTCAAAATTCACAAGCGGACATATTATCAAAGAAAGGACTTTTATCTCAAATGGTTTCTGGAATATGGATGTAAAAATTGTAGCGGAAGCCTTTTCCATTTAGGATTTCTCCCCCTGGTACACAACCTCTTTTTTTCGTTGCAGAATTCCCAGGTATGTCCTTCTTGTTTTCAATATTCTAGCATATTACGCAGTTACCCTTTCTGGTGGTAGATATGATCCTTTTTGCATCTCTGGTTTCTTCGAAATTCGCTATAAACTATCTGTTTATCCTTCTAGTTGATTGCTTCCCTTGAAGCACAAATCTTGCTGTCTTTTCGAATACTATTGGGGTCTTTTTTGGCCATCCGACATATCAGGGCTTGCTTTTTTCCCCCCTATCTTTTCTGTTCAGGGTTGGTTATAACTCTTTATTTGGCTTATACAGATGTAATATGTTTTTGTTTTTATATCTATTATATAATACAATCAAGCTTTTTTCGCATTGAAAAAAAGGCTCAGGAAGGAAAGAATATCAGAGATCGCATATCAGAGGTCCAGAATATTGGAGATCACATATTGGAGGTTCAGAGCATTAGGCAAATCGGTGCATCGCAACGTTGGAGGTCCAATACATTGGAGCAGGCAGCGTCAGAGCTCGAAGGAGATAGAAACATTGTCAATCAGAGGATTGAAACTTCTGAAAGTGCAAACCTTTAAAAAGTTGCGATATTGTTAAAAGTTCCGATAACATTAGAAACCACCGGGGAGCATCGATAAGGATTAACAAAGGATTTCATCGCAAAATCAAAGGTGGGTGGGCCCTTTTCTCTCTCCTTTAGCAAGGCATGTGGCAACATATGATTGGTTCTGATAAGCTACAAGTAGTAGCATATGATTGGCTCTGATAAAGGCACATGGTAGGCAGTTTTGGCATTTTGAGGGGCCTAAGGGGGCAAATCTGGGTGACACGTGTCACCACTAAGAAAGTGCCACGTGAAGAGATGATGTCATATCAGAGGTCGACATATCGAAGGTTGAGGATGTCGGCACTTTATAATAGTTGGCACTTGAAAAAGTTCCGATAAGGGGGCTCCGATATTGGGGGTGGCACATGGTCGTAAGAGCTCAACGAAGCAAGGGCGCAGAGTAGTTAACAAAGGGAGAAGGGGCCCCGGGCCTCGACAGGAGTTTGAAAGCTTAGCACCTTAAGTCTAAGCTGTTGGTCACGACCCTCAATATTATGGGATACACTTTTCAAGGAGCAATGGAAAAGGGCCAAGGGCATCAAAACTCGCTGTTTTCGTAATGTCTTTTACGAATAAAGTTTCGATAAGGCAAAGCTCCTATCTAACACTAATGCAATAATACAGGACATATTGGGCCTCGATAGTGTAATACATAGAGTTATGAGATGGATGGGTCGATAGCTACAAGATTGAATGCGAGAACAGAGGAGTTGGTCTCAGAAGTAATGGCGACTGTAAAAAATCAATGGGTCAAGGCAACAAGGACCACGATTCGAAGGAAAGAGTGTTGGGTTTGCCTTGAGGTGATACAAGCCATCTTTGTGCCCCGACGCACGTCTTTAAAGAGAGTGATACGAGGCTGATGATCAATATTTTATTTTCTTAATTGGGCCATTATCCCGAGTTTGGGAGCCCAAGTAAGTTTTGTGATTAATTTATTAATGAAGAACTGTTGATTGGGAAGAAATTTGTTTGTGTGTGTGATTCAGATCAACTATTATTTTTTTATGCTTTTGCTATATTTTTTATGATTTAGGAATCTAGCTGTGTATTCGTTCCACTTATTAATTGTTGGGAATTGAATACTGGGTGCTAGGTTCTGAAAGTCTAACATGCTTTTTCCATCCCTTTGGTGTGCCTTTTACTTTAATGATTTTCCTTTATTTAGTGCATAGCTCGAGAGCCCAAGCTTTCTTTATGTTTTTCCACTATCCCTTTAAAATGTAGCAGTTTCTTGCTCATCGGGGTTGGGACATTCAAGAGTTCTTTTATATGAAATACTAAATGTTTTGAGGAATCAAGTGATGGCTAATGAGAAGGATAGAGTTGATGCTAGGCTTTTGCTCACACAATAAATATTGTCCCAACTATCTTTTGCATTTTACATTTTCTTTCATTATGGCTTTATATGCTTTCAACTTTCTTTTTGCTGCATCAACTTCTAAGGCCAAGTTTCTGAGCCTTGACTCAAGGATGTGGATATATGGTGCCAATCCCAATGACCAATGACTACCAACCCAAAGAATGGAGATGGATAACAGAGAGAGATGAAAAGTGGTAAGTATGGATCACCTTGTACATGCTATATCAATTAGTGCCACTCTAGTAGTGCCCTTCATAACCCTAAGGCCTCAGAGGAGGTCCCAGTCAAGGGCTAACCTCCCAAGTGAAATTTGGGAACAAGGATACAATCAAGATTGGTCAATCATCAATTTGCCTCGTGATCCATATCAATATGCACATACCATTAAATAAAAGCACATGATTGCAAGAATGGTTAGAGTACCTGCCAAGAGATGGCCCACTTTTCTTAAAGAAGAAATTTTGGTTGGGAGAGAGATCTGATTGGAGCAATAGGTGGTGAACTCTGGCAAAGTGTTATGTGTTGACCATCATGGGCTGCTGGTTGGCTGGCTATCAAATGAGGAGAAAAAAATTCTCCTATTGCTTACCCACTTTTGCTGGGTAACATCTGGCTCCAACTCAGGGGCATATGCTTGCCGCAGAGCACATGATCCATGTGCTGGAACAAGGAGTGCATGAGAATCACAGCAACCCATGGTGCTCCTATACCTATTACTTGTACACTGACAACTTGTTGATAGCAACTGAGCAGGCCGCTGATCATCACCCTTGCGATATAGAATAAAAATAATACTAAAGTAAAATATTAGCTAAAACATGAATAGTATCAAAATAAGGACGCACACACAATAATGCAAGGCACACAATCCTTTGCGAACAGTCTACAAATATTTGCATTCGGTTTCACTGAAAGGTGTGAGGTGCTTGCCATCCACTAGTGATGACAAGGGCCCCCCATCAAGGTTGGCTATGTAAAAATAGTTATCCCCTACTTTTTGATGGACCTTGTATGGATAAGGATCATCTTTAACAAGGATTAGATCCTTGACCTGGAAATCTTTTCCTTGTTACTCTACCCACTGTTTCTTTTTATTGTTTCTATGTCTTTGTCTTTTGGCTTTGTAGGAAAACAGCTGATTTACTTGGCATAGATTCCCCCCACTTTCCTCAACCCTTGGTCTCCCAAGGATATTAGGCTCAAAGTGTTTCCATGCTACCTGCAGGTTTAAAGGTTTAGGGTCCCCTTCCATCTTGCAACGCCTTTCAGGGAGAATGGGGACTGGGAGAGGATCTCATTCAACGATATCTTCAAAATGCTCTACTCTCCCAATAGTACACAACAACTAATGCATATTCTGTATTTTCACTTACAATATGGACATCACTGTCTT
>APFE030926406.1:13933-73950 GCA_000404065.3 Pinus taeda | reverse complement strand
TTTCTAAAAATATATTTAAAAAATGAATCTTATTATTCAATATTTAACTCTTCACTATTAATAATTTTCTATAGTTATATCACATTTTTTAAAAGTATTAAAGGATTTTGACCAAATTTGTAATTAAGGAGAAAATAATAATAATTCTTAAATTATTATTAGAGGCCACATAATAATTCAAATGAGAGGCCACATAAAAGAGTTACAAAGGAAGAAATCAAAAATATTATAACAGGAGGAATTATCTTGGAGGCTGAAGAGTAGGGCTTTGTGGCTAAGAGAAGGGGACAAGAACACAAAGTTCTTCCATAAATTTGTGAGCACAAGAAGGGAAAAAAATTCAATCTGGAAAATAAGTGATGGAAGTGGGGGCTTTTTATATTCCCAAGAGGAAATCTCAAAGGAGGCAATGAGATATTTTGAAAAACAATATAAGAGAACAGAAAACAGGTCCATTCAGGATATTCTATGGGGCATCGATGTGTTTCCTCAGATGTTCAATGAGGATACAAATAATCAAATCTTTAAACCTGTTACCGAGGAGGAACTGCTGAGAACTCTAAAGGCCTTTAAAAGGGACAAATGCCCTAGCCCGGACGGGTGGTCAATAGAGTTTTTTTGTCACTTTTTTGACATCATCAAATATGACCTGCTAAAAATGGTGGAAGGGTCCAGGATGTCAACAGCATTAACCAGAAAACAACATCCACCAATATAGCTCTCATCCCAAAAAAAGAAAATGCCATCTCCTTCACGGATTTCCGTCCGATCTCTCTGTGTAATATATCTTACAAAATAATATCAAAAATTATCGCAGACAGGATCAAAGGAACTTTGTCACAATTCTTAACAAAGAATCAACATGCCTTTTTACAGGGGAGGAACATTTTAGACGCGGTTGCTACAACTCAAGAAGGTATTTTTGCCATTCAGGCTAAAAAAAGTGATGCTGTCATTCTAAAAATTGACCTCTGTAAAGCTTATGACTGCATGGATTGGGCATCCATAAGATGTTTGCTAGCAAAGGTTGGATTAAGAGCAAACATGATCAACTGGGTCATGGCTTGCGCAGAAAAGGTAAATTATGCAGTCATTATTAATGGGATTCCATCGGCTTTCTTCCTAGCATCTAGAGGCCTCCGCCAGGGTTTCCCCTTGTCCCCTCTTTTATTCATATTGGCCATGAATTCCCTCAGTCTTCATATAAACAAGGTTGTTGAAGAAAACAGGTGTTTCCCAATGAAAATATGCAAGAACATTTCTATCTCGCACAATCTTTTCTTTGATGATGTTATTTTATTCGGCATTTTATGCAGACTAACATGGATGTGTTATTATGAAATTCTTCAAAATTTCCAAAAGGCATCTGGCTTGCAGATAAGTAGTTCGAAGTCTGTTATTTATCACAGTGATATAAACCAGGAAGAGTTGGCCTGGTTATCTGATATTTTTGGGTTTGAAGTGCAGTCCTTCAGTATGGGAATCAAGTACCTGGGTTTTATGTTAAAAGAAAATAGTTACTCAAAGACAGATTGGCTGTGAATTCCTGAGAGCTACTTCAAGAAGATATCAACGTGGGAGTACAGAAGCCTTTCTTTGGCAGGGAGAGTTGTATTGGTGCAATCGGTTCTAAATTAGTTGGCAGTTTACTGGGCACATCTGTTCTTTCTCCCTGCAAGCATCTTTCAATCAATGAACAAACTCATCACAAATTTTATCTGGGGTGGACAGGTAGGGAAAAGGAAATATCACCTCTCGAAGCTTTCTTATATATTTGCTCCAAAAAGCATGGGTGGCTGGGGTCTGTTAGACCTGAGGTCTTTTGGGAAGGCCCTTCTTTGCAAGACTTTGTGGAGAGGGATATATGAGAAAGGTATTTGGAGCAGCATTATACAGGAAAAGTATCTGGGCAGAAAGAACTTATCATTTGGTTCAGAAAAGGAAGGATAGGACCCTCACACGGATCTTCGATTTCGTTGAGCCTCCGCAAAATAGAAAGAATGTTCCTGAAGAATCTAATATGGCGATTTCAATCGGGGAAAAGGATTCTGATAGGAAAAGACAAGTTTCAGTGTGGCACAGAGGAGATCTACGTTCCTGAATCCTTATTGTTTTTTCTTCACAGGAAAGGCATTTTCTTCTGGGACAGCCTGATTGCAAGATGGCAAGGCTCAATCCCTATCTGGTGTGATGCTGAAAGTTTGCAAATGCCGGCTGATATAGCCATGTCGTGGGATCATATCAGGTCAAGACTCAGGAATTGTGGCATTTTTCGCTCGTCAAAGCATGACTGTCTTATATGGCGAAACTCAAATGGGGTGGGTTCCATCAGAGTAAAAGATATATATCTGAATTTGATTAGTGATAGACAGTATTCAAGTGACTCTTCCTTCCCGTGTATTTTCAAATCTGGGTGTCCATCAAAAATGGTATTTTTTGCATGGTTGTCCTTCCATAATAAGAATCTTTCGTGGGAGCATTTAAAAAAGCGTGGATGGCATGGTTCGGGTATATGACCCATTTGCAGATCTAACGAGGAAGAAAACTTTCATTTATTTCTGAATTGCAAGGGCTCTCGTCAAATATGGTTGCTCCTGGAGAATTATTTTTGGATCCAACACATGTCTCATTCTTCGATCATGGAAGCTTTTATATGGTGTAGCAAACAAAGTGCCTCATGGAGATCAATATTTATCATTACATTCTGGTGTTTTTGGAAGTGGCAGAATAATTACATCTTCAATGACAATAGAGGTTCGATGATGGAAATTTTCTCCTCCATAAATGCCCTCTATGAGGAAATTCCGCATTCCTCTCCCAAGCAGAAGGAGCTGTATGGTAAAAATCTCCCACAGGTGTCTTCTTCTCTGCCTAGAGCGTTTTTTGATGGTGTTGAACAGAATGGTATTTGTGGCTGTCATTTTCTTATTTTAGCAGATGAAGATAGTCTTTTCTCTATTCATTGGAATGGGGGGAGGGGTACTAATATGCTAGCTAAGGCGATGGCTCTCGCAGGTCTCATGAGCTTCTGTCTCTTTTTAAATCTTCAAGATGTTTCTATTTTTGGGGACTCAAAAGTTTTGGTGGATTATGTTGCTAGGAAAAATACCATCTCCAAGCCTCATCTCGTGGGGTGGTTAGATCGGATCAGGTTCTTTTGGAACTACTTAAAAGGTGCCTCAGTAAATTACATCTGCAGGGAACAAAATCAAATGGCTGACTCCTTATCAAAAAAAGGTCTTCAAGCTGCTTCGAGGTTGTGGCATCTTCAGGTTTCCTCTGATGGAAAATCCTTTTCCATACAGGAATTTTTCCCTCCCAATTTCTAGTTTTTCTTTCATAGTTCTCTCTGTTTTTACTTCTCAGCTATATAAGATGCTAGTTGCTATGTGTTATGTGTTTTTGGTTGAACAGACTTCATCTCAATCTCTCGGCGTACTTCGGATTGCATACAGTTTCTCTTGTCTTTGCAAGCTGAGGGCCATTATACTGATCCTGGTTTTTGTATATGGTCTCATTTCGGCGCTTGCTTTTCCTTTGTTGCTCTATCGTCATGGTTGTCTCAGGCCTGATCTTGCTATATCAAGATATGGCTTTACTGATGGTTCAGTTTCATTATCTTTGGACCATATGCTATCTTTTGACTAAATGTACATTTGGACTCTTTTATATTTCTTATATAAATACAATTATGCTTTTTATGTCCTGAAAAATCTATAGTATATAATTTTAGAGAAGATATTATATATAATTTAGAGAGAAAACCATTTAAATTGACATGAATAAAAATGTTTAATTTATAAATTTATTATTACCTAAAAAACGCTTTAGGTCCAATAGACCAAAGTTTGGTCTTAGTAAACGTTAACCACCACCACCATCATCATAACTATAAAATATAAAAATTATAATATCACCTTTAATATAAAATAACTACATAAAAAATTCAATAATTTTCTTTATTTCTAAACATAATATATAACTATAAAATATAAAGTTGTGATATCACCCACTAATATGAAATTGTGATATCACTCGCTCACTATAATTTAAATGTGTATATTTTAAAAGAGATGTGGAAAAGTGATTCATTCCATGTTAACATGGCATAAAAGGTGTTAAGAGTTTAACATCCGGTCAAGTGATGTTTGTCAGAATTGAGTTACATAAGCAGGTAGAGACACTAAAGGTTCCTAACCATTGTAAAAGTGTTTCGTTATCATGTATATGGATACTTTTATTTATCAAATACAGCATTGGTTTAACTTCTTTAATGATTGTTGGATTATTTGTGTTCTTTTTTTTGGGCTACTCAAAATATAATTGTGGGAAAATATAATAATTAAAAATATGATATATAGTTTTTTTATTTATTCATATTATTTTATATATATGATGATAAATGATAAATTCTATTAGATATTCAAATTGAAATACAATTTTAATGATATGAAAACCAGTTTGGTATAATATGGAATTATTATTATGATGATGAACATATTTTCTATTAAATTTAAATTTTTATACATTTCTTTATTTTTTTAGTTAGTTTTATTTGTTTTTTTATTTTTTTTTCATGTATGTATGGAGATAAGTTGGTTTTTTTTATAATTTAAATATGATATTTTTTCTTATAAATAGATGAATATTTTTTGTTGTTTACATATTAATATTTAAGATTTAATTGGTTAAATAGATTATTAATTTTCATATTGTATAGACATGTTGAAGTAGGGATTTATGGAAATTTTTAGGGACTAATATTCTTAAGCAAGTGATTTTTCCTTGATTTTTTTGAAAGAAAAAATTTGTCAATATCTAAATTTTTAAAAATAATTCAACTCAATTTTATAGTATAAAATTATTTTGCAGTATAAAATTAATTTACTTTTAAAATTTTGACCGAAATTATCATACTATATATAAAATTATTATAAATTTGAATATTTTTACAAATATATCACCAAAAATTATATAGTTTGTATATTAGAGATTAGTAAGATTAACCAAAATTTCTAAACTTAAGATAAATTTCCATCCTTCAATTTTTTTTAAGACAAACATATTTAAATGTTTAATTACAAAAGTAATAAAACTTCATTAAATCATATCAATCAAAATTGTTTTTAAAAAAACTCTATCACCTCTTTTCACCACCTATAAAATAATTTAATTGTTATTATATTTTTTTAAACGTTAAAAATTAAATTAACTATAAATAAAAAACTATATTTATAAAATACCTAAATTTTAAATAAAAAATTTAAACAATAAGAAAACCTATCATAATTCCGTTATCAAAACTTTAAATAATACAAACAAAAAAAACTATCATAATTCCATTATCAAAACTTTAAATAATACCAAAAAAATAATTCCATTATCAAAACTTTAAATAATACCAAAAAAATACCCCTTTATCATTAAGGAAAAATATTTTTTAAGATATTTCCTTCCCGGCTTTGCAAGTATCCTAATTAATTATAAAGGCATTTACTGGGACTATTCTTTATAGTTTAGAAGTAGCATATTTACTTATTATTTTTCATGGTTTAGAAGTAGTTTATTTAGGAAATTAGTTTTGAACCCACATTTCCCTTAATTGGATTTGCAATTAATGGATTGGTTTCTAACTATAAATCTTTTACTTGATTTACTGTATCTATTATTTGTTTTATTATTTTTTCAATTATTATCTAGGTTATACGCTTTTATTATTATTAGTCCCTGCCTGGGATTATTAGCGACCGATATCGCGTTGAATGCATATTAATGGTTTGTTTGACCAGAAATATATATATCTGCACCAAAGCTTTAACCAAAGTTTTAGTATAAAAAAAATATATAAAATGTATTAAGTTTTTTTTTATTGGTCCATAGCTTTTGGGGTCTTATTGCAAGCCTCACGCATTCCAATGCAATTTAGTTTTGGATATCCTAAAGTTTTTATTCATGCATCAACGAAAACTTTGGATGTTTCGACTTTCGCTGGCTAGCACATAAAAATAACTTTGGATATCTAGACTTTGGTTGGTTTGCAGTTAATTGCGAAATTTGAATAAACATTTATATGAGTTCAAAAAAATAATAAACTTTGGACATCTAAACTCTCAAATTTTGGATATCTATACTTTTGGCACCTTGACACCTGGTAGGCTAGCTGTCTTACTGTCTTCATTGCGTTTCCATGACGTTGGCACCTGGCTCGCTAGTTGTCTCAGTGTCTTCATTGCATGACTGATTCCACATTGTTGTCACCTGGCTGGAATTATGTATGCCACTAAAACAATGTCTTGTTCAATGTGTTGTCCTTGTGAATTTTTGTGGTTGTCTGTCTGTTAAATGTTGTGTGTCCAGCGGTTGTTTCTGCATCAACATGAAATCGAGCAGGTTCATTTTTGCACAGAGCAGGTAACTCTGCTTCACCGTAGTTATCAATCTTTCTTTGTTTATTTTGAAAACACAAGGTTGCAGGGGATTTACCCTTGTGCTTTCGTTCTTGTCTACAAGTTTCTGGAATCAACAATTGTCTGGGTTTTCTACAGAAACGCTCACTTGGCATTTCCTGCCAAAACGCTTGGGTTTCCACAGGTAACACCTTCCTCTGTTCTTAAGGAATTTTAGAGCGATTTTTCTTCTAAATCACTGGCCATCCTGAGGTTTCTACTAAACCCTTTTCGTTTTAGGCCAGCAGGGGTTTCTGCGGTCATCTGGCATCAAAAAATGCACCGTTGCAGGAACGCTCTGCACCATTTGCACTTGGTATTAGTTCATGCAACCCAAAAGAAAAATTTGCTTCGGTGTTAAGCAGGTCCTCGAATTAAACTTAACTGTTAAGGGTTAGTCTTTTGGCTTCCCGAAAGATTGTTTTTTTCTTAGAAAGGTTTTGTATTTGCAATGTCTCACTGGGCTTTTATGTTTAGCAACAATGGGTTTATTATTTTTGAATAACCCTGACTGTTAACTGAGTGTTGTCATAGCGACGGCCTGAGATTTGTTTTTCAGCTCTATTTTGTCTTTAAGTTAAAAGTCGAATTGTTAATCTAATGACAGAGTTAATACCATGGTAGTATTTGCCATAATGAAGAGTGCCATTGGAGGCCGATTCTCTTCCATGGTTGCCTTGCGGGTTACTTGAAAGAACGGCTTCTCTCTATATATAGAGTGAGCAAGGTGAGCATCTTCATATCTCATTCTTGCTGACCTGTATTTTATTTGGCACCGAGATGAGTATAGAAGTCAGTATTCTACTCTGATAAGTCTTGTACTAATTTTAAAATATCCGTATTTTGTCTGAATCTTTTTTCAGCCGTCTTGTAGATTTGAATGGAACTATATTCCACGTTCTTCCATGTGAAGCGGACTATAATCCTCAAATGAGTAGTTTCCTGGTTACCCACATACTCCATGCAATATCATTATTACTATTGCTGCAATGTGCCAACTGCCAACTAGTGAGGAAGATTCTAAGGGTAGAGCTGGTCAGACCAACGTGACGTATTCACTAGAGAGAACCAACATATTTAAGGTGAGTTTATGTTTCCGGGAGTCAGTAAGAGTGAATATTTTGGCACCGTCGATCCGATGAGCAAATGGCCATTGGCGAGGGCCACAGACCGAGTCTACATATAATTGGAGAGACTCGGTGAACAGAGTGATAGGTGGATGCCATTTTACAAAGCCTCTTGCAGAACGATAGTGTTTCTCATAGATGACGTGAATTTGGTGAGATTTAATTGTTTCTCATTGGAGAGACGCTACCAACAAATTGATAGCTGGAAGCCAGTTTTACAGGCCCACCGCACGATGATAGTATTCAGCATCTAATAATAAAAATGATCTCTTAGTCTCACTGCTCAGTATGAAACCGTCAGCATCTAATTATAAAAATGTTCACTTAGTCTCACTGCTCAGTATGAAACCGAGGAGATGTGGGATATGGATATCGGAAATAGACTTTCTAAAGGGGTATTCAAGTTGCAATATTTTTAGGAGTGTGAATTTTTGTCACTGGACAATGTTTTTCTAAGAGAGTTATGATTTGTGAATTTTTTTACGGAAAAGATACTTATTTTAAATCTCTGACTTTTCAGAGAAATCTTTACCATTTTAAAGAACTTCTTTATCATGATATAAATGCTCTTGTCCAGCTTTCGAAGCAAGCGACAATATGAAGTGATCGAGAAACGAAAATAAAATTAAAATATGTACAGGATACAGATTTCGCACTAATCGCATTACTTTTGTAGCAAAGGAACCTGCATGGAAAAATCCAACAGTCAACAATAAATAAAATGAGGATACAATGGCGATGGGCTTCAATTGTAATACAATACAATAATTGATCGTGTTTTTTTTAATTGTGACCGTTTGTATTTTTGTATTGTCTAGTTAATTGTTATTTAAAATGTTAAATTGTAAGAGAGCATATTATATGGTTTAATAAATGGAATCAATGTTAAATATTGTTTTAAAAATATTTGAATTTGTAGCATAATATTACATTTTGTGCTAGATAGAAGAGAGGTGTGAACAAAAGAAGTTCAGACTATTGGTTTAAAGGTTGCCATATATATGCACCGCACAACAACATCATCTATTTCAAAACGACATAAAGATTCCAGGCCATCGCTAATGTATCTGAAAAATGTTGTGATCCGATCATAGTTTACCAAAAAAACGTGAGATGCTTTTCTTGAAATATTCGTACAAATAGTTGAGTTTTATTTTCAAGAAATCCTCTACACAATCACGTCATCTATCTGTGTCGGTGCAAATTTGGAATGTTCAGACTTCAATTTGAATTCTATGTAGATATTACTTTCTGTAATCTTGGCGCACGCCTTTTCTGGTCCACTGCTTTTGGCCGTAAGCAATTCAATTAATGTTACAGGGGCAATTGGATACACAATGATTATAGAGAGACAGCTCATTATATTTTTGTATTTCTAGCTTGAGGCATTCAATATAATTGACAGTACGTTGGCGGTTAGCAATTTAATTAATATAAAAGAGGAATGCCATATGGCGAAAATATGGTTTATAACAACCAACCCTTTTTATTTTTAAATATTAGTTAGTCCTTTATTTTTATTTTCAATCTGTATTTAATATATGATTTCAAACTACAACCATATTTTGACTTATACGTGGTTGTCTTTTTTTAATTTATATAAATGGTCTCATATGGATTTTTTTCATATATATATATATATATTATATATATATATATATATATATATATATATATATATATATATATATATATATATATATTTGTGAGGCTTTAATGATATTGTTTTGTCTTGATATATTATGTTCCCTTTTACTGTCTTCGTTCCATCTTAGATGAAACGAAAAGTCCATGATATCATTCAACTATTCACTATTAGATTTTTCTATTTGATACTTGGTGTAACTATCGTTAAAGAAGCAAAACAATCTACAGCGCCTGATAAAATATTATCCAAGACTTTTTCAAGCACAGTTATGATAGTATGATCATCCTGGGCAGCACCCACATGAAGTGATGTCAGCGAGCTTCTTTTCCGAAAGCACGAGAAATGGTGCACAAATCAAAAAAGGGCTTCATTCATTTGTACTTGAGGGAGGCCATTCGCTTAGGGCAGGGACTACCGGTTGCATGCAACACTTGTTATTATTAGGTTTTTTTTGTTTTTTTATTAATGTGTTTATGAGTATTTTGTAAATTAAGTAAATTTAAATAAAGGATAATGTTTTTAATATTCAAATGTTTAAGTTAGGTATTGTGTTTCAATTTTTTTTTATTAAAAAAATATATTGTAAACAAGTGAATAATTATTTATTATTTATATGAGAATATTTTAAGATGATTGATGGTAGATTATTTGTTAATAGTATTGGTATAGAGGTTATAAATAATGTTATCTTCATTCTTAGAGAACATTCCATGCATATTTCATTAGTTTAGTATAAGCATTAATTGATTGAATTTGGAAATTCATGTGTTTTTCTTCTCCTATTTTCCATGGGCATTTATAAAAAAAAATTGTAGAAATAGATCTAGTAAGAATGCATTTTTGGAATCACCCCAATTGGCGCTAAAACTTGGTATGACACCTTGGGGTAGATAGCACATGAATAATTCTTTCTTCCTATTTGAAGGTAGCACTTGGATTGTGATCAGTACAAGCTTCTAGATAATTCCATTTACTCAGTTTCAAACTTGATCTTGTTTATTCCTTTTCACTCATGATGGAGATATATCCCTTGTAACTATGAGATTTGTTTTGCTAGACACAATGATCCCTCAACTTGTCTAATGAATTTTTTGAAGGTAAGGAACCTTTACCATATGAAGGAGATGAGTCCTCATTGTAAATCCCACCCTTTCACCGCTCATGGATGACTTTGAAATTATCCAAGTAATATTGCTTGAGTCCTTCCCAAGCAGAGGGAAACCCTATGGCTATTAATGTGGCATAAGGACTTGTAGAAAAGAAACAAAGTTATAACAACATAAATTTTAAACTTTTCAAATACTCTTAATAAATGACTAAATCAACAACTAAAGCCATCATGTAAAAGAAAGCAAAGGATCTAGCATATTCGTGCAATTTACTAGGTTACCAAGGAGGCGGTGGGGGGGTTCCTTCCGCGACAACAAGATTGAAGTAAGAAGGCTATGAATGGAAGTCCTATCTTTTTTTTTTTTTTAAATTAGACTAATTCTATTAAAAAGAGAAGAGTATAGTACAATCAAGCTTGCATGCAAGCGAAGCAGAAAAGCAAGGGGGCCCAAGGATATAGGCACCACCTTGCTCCTTGGCTAAGAACCAAGACAGGGCTAAAGAGAACATGGAATAACAAAGAACCGGAACTAAGCAGAGAGTACTACCCTGAGGGGATTGTTACTGTCACACGACTTTTTTTTCCTTTTTTCTTGCTTACTTTGACCCATTCATTGGAATTTGGCTGAGCTGAAACAAGTTGAAGACTGTTCTGCCCTGGCGGCAGAAAATCCTTCTCAGAATCTGAGGAAGAAGTGAGATGAGAACGTTTCTGAGAAATCTGAGAGACGGAGGGGTTTGCGGGATCATCCAAGGGAGCATCCAGCGGAATCTCATCGTTCAGCCCGTCTGCAACTATTTCCACCTCATCTGAACTGGTGGAGTCTGAATCTTCCATGGGCGGAGGAGGCGCATAGGGGTTCCAACTTTTGGATTTGGGCTTGCGCTTAGGAGTCTTCTTTTTGTCGAGGTACTGGGGACAGGAACTTTGGAGATGTCCTGTTTGATGACAATGGCGACAGCGGAAAGCTGTGTTCTCGTAATCCAAGGTTTGAGTCCAATGGAAATCTCCATACTTGAGATTAATCTGATCCAGCAGTCCTCTGCTTATATCAATTTCTGCACAGAATCTACCATATGTGTAGAGCCCATTTTCCTTCCGCGAAGAGTCTACAGACAGGTATCTTCCTAAAGTTTCTGCAATTGCTAAGAAGACCGAAACGTGCCATAGATGCACCGGAAGGTTCGGGAGCCTGACCCAAATGGGAGTCTTGGTGATAACAGCTGTGGAAGGGTCGAAATCTGGAAACCAAGGAGTAAGAAAAAGCCCTGCTGAGCCCCAAAACCAAGGGCCTCCCGTTAAGGCCTTCTGATAATCTTCATCTCGGTCAAAAACCACAATGAAGAATCCTTTTGAACATAAGTGTATCTCGCTTTTTTTAGTCCAGTTGGTATGAATCCATTGGTATAGATATGATGTGTGAGGCCATAGCCCATTGAATCTACATACAAGAGAGGCTTCTGCATAAAGTTGATATCGATCATCAATCCCAGGATGGGAGAGATTGATAGAAGGAATGTCCTCTGATTTGTCTACCAGAAAGGGCTTTGGAGCCTCATATGGATAACCTGCTGATGGAGAAGGCTATGAATGGGTAGCATCTTTGTGGACAACATCTTTATAGGAGAAAGAAGGGGCAGAGGAGGTCTGCCTAAAGGAACCCCCTCTCAAACGAAATGTAGCCACAATAGAGGCATCCCTTTGAATGCTGTAATAGGAAAGAGGAAGGGTATTCATGAGTTGCTTACCCTTATATAGCAGTCTGAAGTAATAGGAAGGGATTCCTAGCCGGCTTTCAAGATTTTGCATGAGATCCTGCACCAGATCCGTAGCGCGCGCCCATTGCATTGTCGTCTTGCCCGAGAGGGTGACTTGGATTTGAAAAGCAAGTGATTCTTCAAGCATATCTAGTTCAGATCTGGCCCCTGCTGCCTGGTTCAAACAGATCCAGGATTCCCTCGATCCATGGCGAGGTAAGGGAGAGACTTCTTCTCTGCATTTGGCTTGATCGCCTAGGGCGGCGCAAGCTTTAAGTATGCAGGGAAAAAATACTTGGAATCCTCTTGCCGGAGTTCCAACTCTTGTAATTGATGGATCTGATGCAGAGATTTTGCTCTGTGGCTTTTGCATGTCCCATATCAATGGATGGGCGACCAGATCTGATATGGGTTGAGTCCTATTTATCATATGGGCTTGATCCGCCATGCGGGTTTTTGGTTCGAAGAACCCCGATCTCGATCTGCGCATATTCCCCTGGATCGGGATCACATTATTCATCTTGATATCCGATAAATCTGATAGATTTTTCACGCCATTAAGGACCTCTCCATTTATAGCGGCTTCTCGCAGTTTTTCCAGAGCTCTTGGAATCCCCTCGTATCCTTTCCAGGTATACCGATTCTTGGCTTTTCTAACCAGGACCCCGACACTTTCCAAAACGTTAACGATATTGTAAATCCGGCGCCGCTCCATACCTAAGCAGAACGCAGCTTCATCGAGGCTGATAGAATCCACTTGCTCTTGCGTGTAGTGATTCATAAAATTTACGTAGAGCAACCCCAGCGATTTCTCCTTGCGGCTGTAAGCCTGAGCTTTGCCGTCAGGCTCCCCAAACGATGACATACCCACCTCCATGTTTAAGCCGCAGAAAACAATGTCCTGTATCCGTCTCGTATGGAAGTCCTATCTTACATACATTAACTAAAAGCCATTAATATGGGCATGAATGAAGGTATATTCTCACAAACATCAACTAAATGAAATGAAGGAAGGAAAGTGTAGGCTTACAAGCTTCAAAAAATGAATGTTATCATCAAGAAACATGCTCAAATGGGTGGTGACATTGCAAATATGTAGGAGATTAGCATTCTTGACCTTAGCCTGGTTCCAAAAATTAGATCTCCTACAATTACAAACAATAGGCTTACCCATGTAAATAAAAACTACCTCCAAACATATCTATTAATTCCTCAAATAAAATTCTATTAGTTTTCACTATAACACACAATGAAGTTGTGTACAAACATTTTGTCTATATTAAACGAACATTTTTTGGCTAAAGACCAATAAACTAGGGGAATGAAGCTTTACTTGCATATAGTTATGTGAAATGAGGGAAAATTTCCACATGGATAAACACTTGATACATGAGCGTAACCACAACCCCCCCCCCCCAACCCAAAACCAAAATCAAAATTTTGAAACCCCTAAAAGGAGCATTGTGGAAAGAGGGCATGGTTTCCTCAATATTTGTGTAAAACAATAGGGTTTGTTTTGTATTGTAATGATATTGAGTGATATTAGGGGTAAGTCGAGGATAGATCAGATCTAACATGATCTGATCCTTGTGTATGCTCTTATATTTTTAAGCCTACAGGTGGAGAAGGTAGACAAGTCAAGAGGTCGACACAACGTAAGTTCGGGGCAAGGATGGCTTGGCCTAGTGAGGCCTTAGTATGTAATTGCACTCGATATTAATAGAATAGTGATTTATGTGTATCCTTGTGATTATGGGAATTCTATGTGTCTGTGTGTGAATCTGTGCATTAAGACCCTGTTGAATTAATATGTTGCATGTGCATGTGGACAGGTCATGAGAAAGAGCACAAAGAGTTATAGGTATAAAGGAACAGTAGAAGATTGAATCAACCTGTGAATATGTATTTCCTATGTAGGAAATATGATCGTTGATAATCATAGCTCAACAATAAAAAAAAAATTAAGTTAATTCATCATGCTCAGATAAGACCGAGAGAACAATCGAGTGGCGGAATCCTTTCCCATCAATATTTCTATTTATCGATCATTGGCCATAGGAGATTAGCACACACATTCCTGATAAAACCTTTGTGATGTTGATCCAATAACCATTGGGCTATCTCGACAACTAAAAAATTATTTTCTATCAATGTTTCCCTTCTACCGATCATAAAAAATTAGAGATAACATCAAGTTGGCTGATAACACCTTTTACCAACTAATCCGATGATCACTGGGCTATCTTGTTAATTAACGACCCGAATAGATTGGACATTTCATGCCAAGTGCAACCTCATCTAGTGAAATTGGTGTAACTTGAAAGCAATGAAAGTTAAGGGGAGTTTGATAGGCCTAACACCTTTGGCTTTGGCCCTTGGTCATAACATTGGTCCTATGAACTATTCCTCTTAGCACCTAGGTGCCTGGGAAATTGGGGACAACTGAGGTGGTGAAGTTCCTATAAACTTCACGGAACAAACTTGAAGGAGGAGCGCCTTTGTACACTCAAGGTGCATGGAATCCAAGAAGAAGATTGCAAGTTCTATTGGTACCACAAGCATTATTAGTCTATTTTTGTGGGTCCACACCCATGAGTCTGAGGATTGAACTCACTTGGCAAAATGATTTGAAGGACCCCCAAAATCTGTCTTCATTAGGTGGGATAAGAGAAGAGAAAATATTTCATGCTTGTTAGAGAGAGGAGAATAAGTTCTAGCAATGGTTGGGTAGAAGTTGTTGACAACTCCATATTTCCAAATATGGTTAGAGTTGTCTAGAGGAAAAGCACAGGTGAACCTCTTAAGAGGAAGTGAGAAAGTGCAGAAGCCTAGAGCAAGGAGTGCTCAAAAGGTTCTAGCAAAAGAAACTAAGAATACTAAAAGCCAAATTTTAGGGAGAGAAGCTTGGTGAGGTATTGTGTAGTAGGGTGAAACAAACTTGTTACTACAAAGACTATTTACAACTCATGATTGAGTGTTGAGCATGGATAAGCTCAATGATACATGAGAAGAAAAAGACTAGACATTAAAGATGAATAAAGTGCAACATTGAAGATATGTGATCAGGAGATCATGAATAATTTCACCCTGGAAATTTGATGCAAGAGCATAACTCCCCCCTCTCTGAATCAAAGTCAAAACTTTGAAGCCTCTTGAAGGTGCATTATTGAAAGAGGGCATGATTTCCTTGATATTTGTGCAAAATGATAAGGTATGCTATGTATTGTTATAATATTGAGCAGGCTTAGGGGTAGGCTGATGATAGATAGGGTTTGAGATGATCCAATCCATGTGTTCATTCTTATATTTGTAAGCCTACGAGCATAGAGGGTAAAGAAGTCAAGAGGGTGACACAATATAAGTTCAGACCAAGGATGACTAGGCTCAGTGACGCCATATTATGTGATTGAGTTCGATATTAATAGAATAATGATTTTTTTTTATCCTTGTGATTACAAGAATTGTGTGTGTCTCTATGCATGAATCTATGCATTGAAACCATGTTGAATTAATATGTTGCATGTACATGTGGAGAGGCCATGAGTGAGAGAACATAGAGTTGCAGGTTTGGAGGGACATTGGAAGCTTGAATCAACCTGTGAGTATGTATTCACTGTGGAGGAAATTGGATCACTAATCATCATAGATTAACGATTATAAAATTTTAAGTTAAATCATCATGCTCCAATCAAACTAGGAGAACAATCGAGTGATGAAAGCCCTTCCTGTCAACATTTATGCCTATCATCCATTGACCATCATAGATTGGCATAGACGTTGTAGATATAACCTTTGTGCCATCGATCTAAAACCCATCGGGTGGTCCTACCAATTGATAGAGTCTTTTCCTTCAACATTTCTCGTCTACCAACCATCGACAATCAAAGGCAGCATCAGGTTGGTCGATAACAATTTTTCCCAACTAATCCAATAGGCACCGGGTGATCCCGTCAATTAATGAGCCTGATAGAAGGGCATCTCATGCCAACTGTAGCCGCGTCTACCACCATTAGTCTAACTTGAAAGTTCCAAAGGTTAAAGGGAATAGGATAGGCCTAGTGCCTTTGGCTTTATCTGTTGGTCACAGTGTTGGTCCTATGAATCATTTTTCTTAGCACCTAGGTACTAGGGAAATTGGGGACAAGTGAGATGGTGAAGTTCCTATAAACTTCACAGAACAAACCTAAAGGAGGAGCACCTTTGTAAACTTGGGGTGCATGGACTCCAAGAAGAAGATTATGAGTTCTATTGTTGCTAGAGACATGATTAGTCTATTTTTGTGGGCCCATAACCCACAAGTCTGAGGATTGAACTCACTTGGGAAATCGATTTAAAGGACCCCCATAATCATTTTTCATCAACACTACAACATTGGTGGCATGCATATAAACACAACTTTCACAATAATAGTGAAAAATGATAATGGATACATGACGAGACATAAAATGGAGTGGATTGCAATGGAAGAACAATAAATTTGGTTATTGACCTTGCTTGATGCTTCTCACAATTCTTTAAAGCATGCAAAACTAAGTGGAAGCTAAGATATAGCCAAATAGAAATTAATGTATGGAAACAAAAATCTAAAACCTCTTTTAGTGAAATTTTGAAAAATAATATAACAAATTTGTAAGAACCTTGAAAAATGATTAGACACATTTTTTACCTCCATCACTTATGGAAAAAATAAACATAAATACATACTTATAACAATAATAATACGTGATTACTCGTATTTAATAAAATTTAAAATAATCTAAAATTATGAATTTAATTAATATTTTAGATAATAATGTATAATAGCTTTGTAAACACTCTATAATAATTAGTAAACAAAAAATGCAATTACATAACAAAAATTCAAGTAGAACATTGACATTGAGAAACCATGCAAAGCTGCTTCAACAAAAATTCACTCATGGATCATCGTTTCCAAAATCGCGAAGGAAGAACCGAGGAAAGGTAAACGAAAAATATTTGAAAGAATTATAAATTATCGTTTTATTTAAATTATTATTTTATTTTATTTACACGAATTTCAATTTGAATTTAATATACATGTTGAGAACATCAATTTTTTTATGTAGTATATTTATATATGTATGTCATCATTATATTTTTACTAACTCTAAGAAGAATAATTTGGATCACTCGAATGTTTTGTAGGGATTTCTATATTAAAATAATCAATGCAATCATTAATCAAATAAGGTAAAATTCTGAATAATAATTTTATGATCATATTTTTAAAAGATATGACATTGGTTTTTTCTATGAATTCAGTGGCTTATTTTTCAAGTAAAAGAAATGAATATTGTATTTTGGAAATGGTTCAATGTTGTATTGTAATAATGATTTTTTCAACATGAAAATCATGCATGGTCAACCATGTTTATAATATTTATTTTAGGGTTTATATACCTTGGGTTTATAATATTAGTCTTTTGGGTTTAAAATTATTCCCTTGGGGATTCAGTATTAATCCCTTAGGTTTATTAATCTAAGGGTTCAACAATGGTTGAGCATGGTCCAACGTCACATTGTGACAAAGATTGTCTCATTATGAAAATCAACCATGGTCAACCATTTTTATTTAAGGGTTTATACTTTTTATCTTTATGTTTATATACCTCGGGTTTATATTATTCCATTGGGTTTAATATTATTCCCATGGGTTTATAATCCTTTGAGTTTTTAGTATTAATCCACTCGGTTTATTATTCGCTTGGGTTTATAATATCAATCATGGTCAATCATGTTTTATAAAATCAATCATGGTCAACCATGGTGCAACGTTGCATTGTGACAAAGATTGTCTCAGTATGAAAATCAACCATGGTCAACCATGGCCCAACATCACATTGTGACAAATATTGTCTTGATATGAAAATGAATCATGGCCAAGCATGGAAAACCATTGTCCAATGTCACATTGTGACAAGGATTATCTCAATATAAAAATCAACCATGGTCAACCAAGTTTATTTTAGGCTTTATAATATTTATCTTAGGGTTTATATACATGGGTTTATAATATTAATCCATTGGGTTTAATATTATTCAATTGGGTTTGTAATCTCTTGGGGTTTTAGTATTAGTCCCTTCGGTTTATTATTTTGTAGGGTTTGTAATATCAATCCCTTGGGTTTATTAATCAAAGGGTTCATGTTCCTAGGGTTTAACATTATTCCTTTAGGTTTATAATATCAATCCCTTAGGTTTATTAATCGAAAGGTTCATATTCTTAGGGCTTAATATTATTCCCTTTGGTTTATAATCCCTTGGGTTTATTATTCCCTCTGGTTTATAATATCAATCATGGTCAACCATGGTTAATGATGTTTTATAAAATCAAACATGGTCAACCATGGTGAATCATGATCAACCATGATCGAATATCTCATTGTGACAAAGATTGTCTTATTATGAAAATCAACCATGTTCCAACGTTGCATTGTGAAAAGGATTGTATCAATATGAAAATCAACCATGGTCAACCATGTTTATTTTAGTGTTTATAATATTTATCTTAGGGTTTGTATATCTTGGGTTTATAATATTAGTCCCTTGGGTTTAATATTATTCCCTTGGGTTCATAATCCCTTGGGTCAACCATGGTTTGTCATGGCCAACCATGGTCAATCATGGTTAATCATGGACAACAATGGTGCAACGTCGCATTGTGACAAATATTGTCTCAATATGAAAATCAACCATGGTCAACCATGGTCCAACGTCACATTATGACAAATATTATCTCGATATGAAAATGAATCACATTCAAGCATGGACAACCATGGTCCAACATTGCATTGTGACAAGGATTGTCTTAATATGAAAATCAACCATGGTCAACCATGTTTATTTTAGGGCTTATAATATTTATCTTAGGTTTTATATACCTTGGGTTTATAATATTAATCTGTTGGGTTTAATATTATTTTGTTGGGTTCAAATACCTTAGGGTTTTAGTATTAATCCCTTGGGTTTATTATTCCATTTGGTTTATAATACCAATCCTTTGGGTTTATTAATAAAAGGGTTCATATTCCTAGGGTTTAATATTATTCCCTTTAGTATATAATATCAATCATGGTCAACCATGGACAATCATGGTCAACCATGGTCATTCATGGTCAAACATGGTCAACCATGGTCAACCACAATTGACGATGTTTTATAAAATCAAACATGGTCAACCATGGTCAATAATGATCAACCATGGTTGAATGTCACATTATGAAAAATATTGTCTCAATATGAAAATCAACCATGGTCAACCATGGTTATTTTAGTGTTTATAATATTTATCTAAGGGTTTATATGCCTTGGGTTTATAATATTAGTCCCTTGGGTGTAATATTATTCCCTTGGTTTCATAATCCCTTAGGATTTTTGTATTAATCCCTTGGGTTTATTATTCCCTTGGATTTATAATATCAATTCTTTGGGTTTATAATATCAATCATGGTTAATGATTGTCAACCATAACCAACCATAGTCAACCATGGTCAACCATGTTTATAAAATCAATCATGGTCAACCATGGTCGAATGTCACATTGTAACAAAGATTGTCTCAATACGAAAATCAACCATGGTCAATAATGGTCCAACGTCGCATTGTGACAAACATTGTCTCGATATGAAAATCAATCATGGTCAAGCATGGTTAAACATCGCATTGTGACAAGGATTGTATCAATATGAAAATCAACCATGGTTAACCGCGTTTATTTTAGGAGTTATGATATTTATCTTAAGGTTTATATACCTTGGGTTTATAATATTTATCCCTTGGGTTTAATATTATTCTGTTGGGTTCATAATCCCTTGGCCTTTAGTATTAATCCCTTGGGTTTATTATTCCCTTAGGTTTATAACATCAAACACTTTGGTTTATAATATCAATCCCTTGTGTTTATTAATCTACGAGTTCATATTTGTAGGGTTTCATATTATTCCCTTGGGTTTATAATCCCTTGGATTTTTAGTATTAATCCCTTGGGTTTATAATATCAATCATAGTCAACCATGGTCAACCATGTTTTATAAAATCAATCATGGTAAACCATGGTCCAACGTCGATTGTGACAAAGATTGTCTCAATATGAAAATCAATCATTATCTCAACCATGGTCCAATGTTGCATTATGACAAAGATTGTCTCAATATGGAAATCATGGTCAACAATGTTTTATAAAATCAAACATGATCAACCATGGTCAATCATGGTCAACCATGGTGGAACATCGCATTGTGACAAATATTGCTTTGATATGAAAATCAACCATGGTCAACCATGGTCCAACATCGCATTCTGAGAAGGATTGCCTCAATATGAAAGTCAACTATGGTAAACCATGTTTATTTTAGTGTTTATGATATTTATTTTAAGGTTTATATACCTTGGGTTTATAATATTAGTCCCTTGGGTTTAATATTATTCCCTTAGGGTTTTAGTATTAATCCCTTGGGTTTATTATTCACTTCGCTTTATAATATCAATCCCTTGGGTTTATTAATCTAAGGGTTCATATTCTTAGGGTTTAGTATTATTTTGTTAGGTTTATTATTCCCTTGTCTTTATAATATCAATCCCCCAGGTTTATTAATCTAAGGGTTCATATTCCTAGGGTTTAATATTATTCCCTTATGTTTATATTCGCTTGGGTTTTTAGTGTTAATCCCTTGGGTTTATAATATCAATCATGGTCAACCAGGGCCTAATGTTACATTGTGACAAAGATTCAATTTGAAAATCAATCATGGTCAACCATGGTACAACGTCATATTGTGACAAGGATTGCCTCAATATGAAAATCAACCATGGTCAACCATGGTAGACCATGTTTATTTTAGTGTTTATAATATTTATCTTATGGTTTACATACCTTGGATTTATAATATTAATCCCTTGGGTTTAATATTATTCAACCATGGTCAAGCATGGTTAATCATGGTCGGTCATGGTCAAACGTCGCATTGTGAAAAATATTGTCTCAATATGAAAATAAATCATTGTCTCAACCATGGTCCAACGTCTCATTATGATAAATATTGTCTCAATATGACAATCATAGTCAACCATGGTCAACCATGGTCAACCATGTTTTATAAAATAAATCATGGCCAACAATGGTTGAACGTCACATTGTGACAAAGAATGTCTCAATATGAAATTCAAGCATGGTCAACCATGGTCCAATGTTGCATTGTGAGAAGGATTGTCTCAATATGAAAATTTCCCATGGTTAACCATGCTTATTTTATTGTTTATAATATTTATCTTAGGTTTTATGTACCTTGGATTTATAATATTAGTCCCTTGGGTTTAATATTATTCCCTTGGGCTCATAATCCCCTGGGTTTATTATTATTATTATTATTTGACCAAAATAAAAAACAATGTACCTTGCTGCCTTCGGCAGGTATAATAAGGTGCTTTTGATCTAGCTAAAGTTAAACTTCTTATAAACAAGATGTCTTTGCTATTGTTGAAGAATTTTTGTTATCTTATTTAGTCCCTTTCGTCTACAACATGGGACTATTAGTAATCAAATTATGCATTCACATTAGTCCCTCTGTAAATTAACCTAAAGTTTTGATTTCATATTTCATAAAACATTTTCCCTCAACCTATCAAATAGATATAATGATTTTTTTAACCAATATAGTTTTTGGTGATCTTATTTGGCCTTTTCCTGAGGAGACAATCTATATTCTTCATATAATTTCTTAAGTTGAAAGGATTTACATCATTCATATTTTTCCAACTGAAAGTAATGCTAGCATTATTTCATTAACATTAAATGTTTGGTTTGTGTAATATATATTTTCCTTAAACATTGAAATTTTGAGTTGTCATGTACAACACACCACATGGATATTTACATGTACTCTAGCACCGCTTGACCACCTATCACAACCTCTATGTCACTACCTTTGCATAACAATACTGCATGTACTACCTGTGAACGAGGTAGGTCTTATCAAACCCCAACTTACTAGCTTGTAGGAACGGGAACTATAGTTCAACAAGCTACATCTTCGTTTTGTCTATCTTTCCCCCTATCAACCTCTATTTTCTCTTGTAGTCTAAATTTACTAGGATCTGATAAGTTCGATTCTTTTTTCATAATGGTTCTAGTGCCCCTATTGTTACCTTCAATGAGAAATAATGGTTGGTTCCCCTACCTATTGGCTAGGAGGATGGTGGACCTACGATGAGTTTGTTGTAAGTTTCTCTTCTCTTCACAAAATTGAATAAAGCATTTAATTCAACTCTTTTTTATTCTAAATAAGAATAACATATTAATAACTAAATGATATTGTCTCCTACAAATGGGACTATAATAGGAACTAAAGGTTTCCAACCTAGTTTTTCTTGATGTACATTTCAACTCTTTTAGGCCCATTCTTGCTATCGAACCATGCATTTGACCTTCCAAACCAAGTTCAGCCCATTAAGCTAAGAAATTCCCATTAAGGGAAGTTTTTAACTTAGGATCTAGGTGTCACATTCTCACTTTTAGCCTTGATGACTTTTCTAGTGTGTTTATGTTCAAAGACATTTTCTTACCATTGAGATGATTGAAGCCCAGCGAACGAATTCTCACGAAACAAGATTTTTTTATTAGAATTCCTCTAATGGATTCTTGAAATGGCTATTGGTGTGGAATTATTTATCACAAAAACGTATTGCATCTTAAACATAAATTCTTGGACAATAATTTAGTTAGGTGGAACAGGTTTCATATGCTGAATAATTCTGGTAAATTGTAATCAATACTAAAAACATATTGAGTCTAAACAAATCTAGATAATTGGATTCTTATAATGGGATTTATTAGACTATTATGAAAAGAAAGTGATTAATACCTAGAACATATGTTGTTCTATTTCGTGCACATCTTGTTTCTTCTTCAACATAGTCTTTGTCACGATTGCTACGACTATGACATACAAGGTTGGATTTTGGGCAGGAACCCCTAAGATGAAGGGAACCCCCTATTGTGTTTCTAACGCCTCTGGTTCTTCAACACTTTCTTCGAGATATAGGACCAATTCCTATTTATGTTTTGATTATGAGATGATGGCTAATTCAAAGCTGTATCTCTTACCTATAACTATATTTTCCAAAGAGAGTGTGAGATGGTTGATCACTTTACACAACATTTCTAGTGTGTCTTAGCCCACTATCTCCTCCCATACTTTCATTGGACTGTGTGTTTGCCTTCCAATGGTTCAATTAACAAATCTAGCTCCAACCAAAAGGATTGTTCGGAGGGAAGGAACACCCATGCAAACGATACGTGAACGGTTATACTTCCTTATAGGATTTCATTTTGAACTCAAGATTCTACTTATAGCTTGCTCACTCTATTATAGTTATTTGAGCATTGTAACTTCCCTAACTTGGATTACAATTGATCTGGAAATGGGTAGGAAAGAAATAATTTTGACCTCTAATCCCCAATTATGTCAATATTTCTAGTTCTTGCATACATTGGATCTGCTACATGAGAATTTGAATGCATGTTAACGACTTGTAGTGCATGTTGACAACATGTGGCCCATATAAACACATAAAAAAGATTATATGGTATACATTAATATAAATTATATGTAATAAACATGTGGTACTTCATATCATACTTGTCAACAGATTTAACTTAGCTAAATGTGATATGTGTAATTTTTTGTTGTTATATGACACAATACTGCATGCTTAATTACTCTACATATTGTGTCTATGAATGAAGTTCTACACTTGGTTTGTGAACACGTATTTTACTAGTATGTCTTAGTTCCTTATCTGTTCTACTACTAAAAAACTATAGTTCTCCGACCCCTCCTATAACAAATAACCATTTAGATTGAACATAATATTTGGTTCAGATATAGAAAGCCTTGGTTTATTTTTGTTTTATTTATTGGCTTTCAGGGTTGTTTTCCATTTCAAGTTTTTTATTTACATTGTATGGAAATGTAAATGCATGAGATGCCATTGTTGTTATTTTCTAGTGGTTGGTTCTATTATTAATACTCCACTTCTAAGATTTTGAACTTGCATTTGTTCACTTGTAGTTCCTTCATTTCCAGTTGTTCCCATATCACTAGTTCTTACATATGTAACTTTAGTTCTAATATTTACTATTTCTTGTACAAGTGATATATGTTCCACCATTTAGTGTTGTTTCAGTGTTGTTATGGTCTTTGCTAGTGTTCCTACACTTGCTCTTGTTCCCATTATTTGTGAGGTAGAGTAGTTGTTCTATTCCGTTAGAGAAAACCACCATTAGTAAGTATGTGGATGTAGGGGCCATAGGGAAGTGTGGATGAATTATTTTTTGCCCCCACTCATAGAAATAACTACTATTTTGAAATGAAATTGTTTCATGATCATAATTAGTGAATATTTGAATTAAGTTCATATCGAGGGCCATAGCCTAACCCAACTTGTTTTGTTGCCTGGTCATCTCACCCTCCAAACTATCTTCGAGTGACATGACCCTGTGATCAATGAAGTGTTGTGTTTGTCTAATTATTGAATGAGCTATCTGATCTAATTCAATCTTCTGGTTGTCGCAACACCTAGTGCCAAACTTCTTTTGAAACAACCAAGGACAAAATCATGACATCTCACATGCTTCAAGGGTCAATCACTTAGAAAGAATTAGAATGTGTTGATTATTTGCACCCTTACACAAGATACTAAATGTACGTTTATTTAATATTGAATTTATTCAGCCACATATTGCTATAGATTGTCTTTCACTGTGCATGGGTCATCATTTTCTATAGTTAGTTCGAGTTCAAAATTGTTTTCTATGGTTGGTTCCATTTCTAGGTATAATTCATTTTCTATTGTTGGTTACAGTTCAAATTTGTTTTCTATGGTTGGTTCCTCTCTATTAGTTGTCAAGTCCAAGATTCATAGGAAAGTCCCTGTTGTATGTTAATATTCCCATTTCCATCCCTTCTCTTGCAACACGTAAGAATTCCACCATGGTACTACATATCCTCCCATCTTTTCTATACTTACCATTCCTAATCTGATCTCTAGGGTCTAAACAAAGAATCTCTAGTGATAGGGTGGTCTTCATAATGGTATATCAAAGCCAAAGTGTAAGGTCTAGAATGGTCATTCGATATGGTCAATGTAGGGAATGTGGTCTTCAAGTCACCATTGTTAAGGAACATGTATCTCCATGTTCATTCCTATGATACAGTTGATTGACTAAGAAACAAGGGAAGAAACGAGGCATAATTCTAGGCATAATTTTGCAAAAAATGATTTTGCCAAATTTGCACTTAGAATTAATTAAAATATCTCAATATTCTCTAAATATAAATCTTGTCTGGTGATGCTAAATCTTTTCTTCAAGCCCCGCTCAAAACAAGGACTTTCTATCATGCAGCTTCCCTTATTAAATATAAAGTAAGTTTGTTTATTAAAATATCTTTTAAAATGTAAAATAATAAATGTTATTTCATGGTGATGTCGATGTTAAAAAGTTTCAGGGTAAATTTACACTAGAATATTTATAATACAATGTATATTGGCTACTTTGATTAACATGTAATTAAACGTATTTGGAGACAATATAGAAATATTTTTCTAAATATCTAAATCATGAAGAAAATAATGGAAATTTTACTGAAGAAAATAATGGAAATTTGACTAATTACTGTTGTAATGTCTATGTGGCACTCAAAATCTACACTATGGCAAGGACAATAAGCAATACTAAAGATAAATATTAACATCAAAATTGTAGTTGAGGTTGAGAAGATAATGGAAATTGACACATTATAGTGGTTATGCAAATCTAAAATATTACAAAATATTTCTTAAATATGTATGGTAGGAAATTTCGGTTTTTTTTTATTGTTTCCATTTATAAATCTTAAAGGATGGAAGTATTTGGTAATTTGATGAACAAAAGAACGGAGGTGTAAAATATCTCGATGTAAATTTAGCTTAAAAATAGGTCAACCTTTCATGTCGACATAGCTCTTGGAAAATAATCACTATGTAGTAAGTCTATCGTTGTATTTCAGTTTGTGTTTTGAATATCATATTATTCCCATCTAAATGGAAAAATAATAAATTAATCATGAATTTATTATATGGTATATAATATTTTTATTTAATTTTGATATTTATTATAATTTATCTCTAAATTTCATGTCTAATATTATCCATATCTAATAGTAGTTGTAATTGCTTCCATTTATATATTTTAATTATCTAGTTATTTAGTGCTATAGTTAGTATTACACACGATTTGAGACTTGAGTCAAAGGATTGTGTCACATGTAGTTATGGTTGGGTTAGGATAATGCATTTCTCTATTGTTAATTTATGGTACTACCAAGTGATTAGAATGGTGGAATTGTTATTCACTATTCACAATGACATTGTTTTAACTAAATTGTTTAGGGTAATACATGTTAAAATTTGATCAATATGTTATTAAAATAAAAATAAAAATTTAATTATTTAATGTTGGGTGATAATTCTCCATGAGCTATAGGATCAAAAGGGGACAAGTGGCCAAAGGCACCATTGGCTAGAAGTTGAAGGTGATTATGGTAAGAAGTCCAAGGTCTCATCAAACTTAGTAGTTTTGTGTGGTATTTGATTTGCAGCGGAGGTCATATGTCCATTTCCAATAATAAGCAACCTCGTAATCAATATTTGTGATAGTGCCATCATGGGGGATAATGCCTTGGATACGACGGAGTACCACCACCACCATTTTAACCATAATGATAGCAGTATAGTTGGGGATATATTCATTGCTATTGGGCTTTTCTTATTAATGACACGTGGTCTGTATGGATTTTTTTTTCACTGGTGGAGGGATGGAAAGCTTCCAAGTGGTTTCAGACTATGTGTAGGTAACCTCCCATTTCTTTGGTTTCCTTTACTGACTATTTCATATTTCGATAGAGGCATATACAATTTGGCACAATGGTTTATATGCAAAGTCAGGGAACCCCTCTATCACTGCTACACTGGATAATTTCTAGTTATATATAGTGGTTGTTCTATGGAAGTTTGTAAACTCAATTGTTTTTTAGAAGTCTGGATTTGGTTGGAGACGGGCTCACCAAACTAGTATTTGTAACAACACATTGTTGAATTTCCATGTAAAAAATATATGACCAAGGTCATGGGACACGTATTCAAAGCTGAATGGTGGGAAAAACATCCTAGTGGATGTTCATTTGGTTTAATATGACTAAGGAAATTGAAAAGGCAAAGAGACATTAATTGGCATTTATTTATGAAAATAATTCCTGAATATATTGGGTGTTACTTCCATATATGGGTTTTCCCATCTGATACCATCACAGGTTAGGCTGATGTTAGAGATGTCTGCGGGCCTCAATACGGTGGTGCCACCCGGCGACTGTTAAACTGAGTGGGCCTGAGAGTAAGGTCTGCCCCTCAAGCCCACTCGGTTTAACAGTCGCCGGTGGCACCACCGTATTGAGGCCCTATTTTTATATTGAATGTATATTTCATTTCTATTTATATAGTACGTGCCCCTATTTTGAAGTAGCTAGCTCGGAAGCGGGAAAATATGAGAAAAGGAAGGTGAAAGGTCACAGGTTGCATGAGAGGAGGAAATTGAAGGAAAAATAAAGGAAAATGAAGAAAAAGGAGGCCTCAATAATAAAAAGGGTTATGAGGATCGGTTCATGGCTTTTGTTGGTTAGACTTTTGTCATTTCATTTTCGGAGCTCTCTCTCTCTTCTCTCTCTTCTCTCATACTCTTCCACACTTAGAGCATTCTTGGAGCACTCTAGCATTGAAGAAAGGAAGGACAAGAAATCAAAGGGAAGCAAAGATCAAGCAAGGAAGAGTTGGATCAAGTAGTTACAGTGGGATTACTTGTAGATATTGAGATGCATGTATGATTTCCTTGCTATTTTGGACATGCATGTGTGTATTTAGTTCTCTTGCTGTCATGGGAATTGGTTTTCCTAGGTGTGATAGTGGTTTCAGATTTTCCTTTCCATTTTCAGATATCCATGGTGTGATGGGGTTCTCTCTTTGGTTGAGCTTTATATTTCTAGATGGTTTTGGAACCGAGGGAGGTGATCTTAGGAAAATTCCCAAGGGCCTAGAAATCCCTTGAGTAGTAATGGCGAGATATGTGATAAATCATGAGGGTGGAGACAAGAAAATTCCTCAAGGTATTGGTGAAGAAATCTAAAGGCATCCATGCTTATTTAGGGCCTAGTGATCCCTTGAACGGTTTTGGTGGGATTGCATTAAAGCATAATAGTGTATTTTTCTTTGTTTGGGCATAGGAATCCCTTGACTGGTAATGGCAAGATTGGGGTATATCTTGTTTGGGTAGGTGATTTCTACGAGCCTCAAAATCCCTTGATATGTAATGGAGGTATATGCAATAAATCCTAAGGAAGCTTGGTTTTTTGTTGTGAGTTCCACATTCATGCTTGCAATATGGCACATGGGTGATTGGCTGAAAGAAGGATTTGGCTTGGCCCAATCTATGGTCAAGTGGTATGTGGAAGTCCCTCACTTGGTTGGATTTTGTATATGTTAATAAGAGCTCTTTCCTCTTGTATTTTCAAGAGTATTTATACTTGTTATTATGTGGCTTTTATGGTTTTTCTATCGTTGTTATTATTGTGGTTATATGCTGGTTATAAGCATGGCTTCATGACAAAATTTAGTTATGGATCTCATCATGCTTTGATTGGTAAATGAATGGCTATTAGATGCATGACCTAATAAATTTTGTTGCAGCTATTTTGAGAGGGCATTAGATCTTCTTGATGATTTTTAATATTACGTATAGGATCCCTATGTTCAAATATGTATTCATGACCTATAGATTACATGTTCTCAATATGTTTGATGAAATGTATATCATGGTTCGGCTTGGTTAGGTCAAGTCCTTGATCAATTTTTGTGTTAGAGGCTTTGTCCTTGTGTCATTTGTTATTTTGGAAAGTCTCATCAAGTTTTAAGAAGTGATTGGGATTCTAGCCCTGAAAACGTGGCAAAGATCTCGCAGTTGTAGGCTCAGAACTGAGAAATCAGGACTGCAGTCGCTACCTTGCAGGATTATGCATGCGACTAGATGCCTACAATCGCATGGATATAAGCTTATGCATGTGACTAGCAACCTAGGTCAGTGAAAAAGCAGTCTAGCTTAGTGTTTTGGCACCTGGAGTGGTTGTACTAGGTGGTACTTTACTTCCCCAAGTGTTATGAGTTCTAACCCATCTATCTTGGGTTCTCCCCCATTTTCTTTGTCTAAGCTTGATCTGTCTTCAATAATGATGGAAAGGATAACCAAACATGAGTCCATGAGTCAGATCAACCTTGTCCGATTCTAATAGTCTAGGGAGGTATTCATTTATATTTAGTCTATCTTGTGGATAGGTTGACACCCTACTTTCTCATAATGGGCATGGGATGTCATGGTCGAAGTAGCTCTGTGTCCAGTCAAGGTGATGGAGGGGCGGGGGTGGGATGGAGGGGATGTTTCCAACACCACATTGCACTTCTTGTGCATAGATTGTAGTAAAGGAAGTCACAAGTATTACTACTCTTGTATCCCTCCAGTTGTCCAGAGAGATTAGCTTAAGCTAAGGAGGAGGTGAAAATGAGGAATGAGATTCTGTCGAATATGGAGATGCTAGGAAAATTGGGGATAAGGTGTTAGACACCGATTGCACCTATATTTGGAAAACTTGATACCTTAGTGTAGTTGACATTTATTTGCAAATGAAGACAATTATGGGAAAGTTTATGCAAGAAAAAGGTGCAACCCAACAAAAGACTCAGGTTCAACTTGAGGACATTCAAGGGAAATTGAACAAACTTGACGAAAAACTCAACATACTAGTTAAGCATCTGGTTAACATTGTGTTTACACATATCAAAGTGGAAGATGGACACCCAAAAACCATCCATGCGGATTCAACCACTAATTAACTTTGTTCATGCATGACCTAATGCATGAATTTGTTACTTATGATGTATCTAGTTATGTTTATCACTATTTACTTTATGTTTATTTACGTATAATAGAAGTAATTTATTAGAGAAACTTGCCCCATTTTGTAATGTAAATACGTTTTGGACAAACAAACATGATATTCACTAGTCAAAACAACTTATTTTGTGCTACTGGTCTAGTTTCTTTAGTGATAGACCAATAACAACAACACTATAAATCAAAAATATATTTTTTATTTTCTAGAGTAATACAAAATAACTTAACTAAAAAACAGAAATAGTAATTTAACTAAATTTTATGAATTATTTAACTATTTACCATGAATTTTAAATTATTGAGTCAAAATTTTGGGCAAAAATGAAATTATCTATAATCAATAAAAAAACATAAAGTCTAAATTAGTGAAAACTTATTTAATTATGCAAAGTAATATTAAACATATTAAAATCATTATTTATTAACAATATATAGTTATTATTAAATGTGACCTATCTTCCTGGTAGGGCTGGAAAAAATTGGGCTTAAGGTTTTAGGTAGAAGACAAAACTCACAGTTGAGATATATAGATGTATGCATTTATGCACTCAAGGATATGAATAATGAATAAGCATTTGGTTAGGCTCACATACAAAATAGGGGAATACACAATGGTGTTAGTGTCATGGGATGTTTTTTCAAACCGCTTTTAAATTATGTGTTGCATGGGTTCCAAGTGTGAAGTTTCCGCTAATATGGTATTGTGTTGGAGTGTGATGAAGGCTTATTTCACTATGTACTATAGTGAGTATTGACCACCTTGAGATTTGAATTAGAAAAACAATCACATCTAGCTATGGTCAAATCAATGCATTTCTCTCTTCTTAATTCATTTATATGCAAAAGCGCATGGAAATGCCCAACAACCTTGTATTATAGAGATAGCTAAGAGCAGTTCCAACCATATGTATGCAATTTATTCTACACATAAATTTATTTTTTATTCCCATCAAAGCCTTTATTATGGCAATCGAATTTCTTTATTTCTAAGCCTTTTTGGTTCCCAACTTTTCATTTGAGATACAAACTTTACTAAGTACACAATTTAATTTACTTGAAGAATTAAATTATAGTCCCTACTTGGAATTCCCTTCAAAAGAAATTCCAAGTGGTTTCATAAATTAAAGAAACCACATACGTAGCGTAAAGTATTTCATTTTTTTATTAATTGCATTATTGATGGTTCCTTGGTTAGAAGGGAAAAAATATATACACAAAGTAGAAGAATAATTCCTACTTTGAATCTTTCTCGTAATATTTTTCATACAAAAAAATTCCTAGAGATTGGGTAGTTAAAAATTAAAAGTGTTAGGAAGACTAGACCTTAGATTCAATTTGCTTCACGGTTATATTCCAAAAATGACGTGGTTGTGTAATTGTACACTCTTGGTTATATTCCAAAAGAGCCCTGTAATTGTACAAGCCTTCAATGGATCCCACTTTCATTTAACAGTTGGGCAGGAATACACTAATAGAGTTTGGCCATTTAGTTAAATCGGAACAACTTCGCTTGACCAACAATAATATTATTGCAGTATTCCAACTTCTCTAAACAATTTCACTTTTTTGGGGTTTTCCTTTAAGACCTTCATTGATGTCATTTCAAATGTGTTGTCATTATGGCTAGTGTGTTTTCCTTAATGACAACCTTTTTAACAAATATTTCCTTGATGTCAACTTGCTTATAATATGATGATTATGGATCTAATACATATGTAAAGAATATTGGTAAATGTATTGCAGAAATGAGGAAGCATATTAGCGACATTATTCAGTTTTCACTTGAGAAAAGATTGAAAGTTGTGAAGGTTAAAAGGTATATATGACCCACGTGAAGAAGAGTCGTGTACATACACGTGAAGAAGAGTCGTGTATATACACAGGTTATGTGAACAAAAGACACATACATAATCTGAACCATGGAAAATAGGAAACCAGGAGCTATCACCATCATAATTACCCATAATATTGTGTCGGTAATGTTTATTTTATCCCTTCTACAATTACAAATAACATTCCCAAAGGATTTTCATGTGGTATTGGCAAAGGAAAAAGTTATATAAGGAGATGGAGATCAAGGATTTCGGTGTGCATTTGAAATATTATTCATGTCTGATCTAATCTGGAACAGGAGTGCACCAAGGAGCAAGGAGAAGGCTCAAATATGAACGATTTGAATGTTTATGGATATGCTTGATTGATCAATTTATGTTTAAGAAGCTAACATTTCCATAATGGTGCTATGATATGAATATGTTTGCTGAGATATGTGATTTTCTGACAGTATGTGTGCAAAGATATGTATTTGACAGGGGTTGTGTTTGTAGCAATTATCTGATTTAGAAATTTAATATTTGTACGCAGGTTTGTTTCTGGAATGTCACACAAATACTCTAATATTATTTAGATTAGTCACATATTCATTTTTATGATTAGGGTTTGATGCGTTTATTCAATATATTGAAATTTGTACGTGTGTTTTATACATGGGAAACACATATATACACAGATCTGTTTAATGGAAGTCGCATATGTGTTATAGGATTTGTAATTGCTGCTTGGTGATGACAATTGGTGAAGTTTGTATTATTTGTTGTTGTCTGTCAAACATGTCTTGATCAGAATGGTTTGTATCTGACAATCTCGATTGGATTGATTTAATTATGGCTTGGTATATTGATCAGTGATGATGTTGCACAATTGTGTGACTTGGTATTGGTATGTTTGTGATTAGTTGTTGCTGTGACTTAATATTTCAGTGATTCAATGGTTGATACAATGACTCATTTTGACAATGTTTCAGTGTTCAGTGATTTGAGATCTATACGTAGGTTTTATGCCCATGAAGCCTATATATATGCAGGTATGCTTCAAAAAAATCACGCACACACACACACACACACACACACACACACACACGCGCGCACACACACACACACACACACACACACACACACACACACACACACACACACACACACACACACACACACACACACACACACACACACACATATATATATTCTGAGGTAAATTTGATCAGGGATTGTAATGATTGAAAGTTAGTTATGTGTTGATGACATTGTGGGTATTATAATGATTGATTGATTTGAATAGTATTCAATGGTTGATTTTAGTTTAGTATCTTGGTATTGAGAATATTGTTGGGGTTGGGTCCAGTTTGAAAATTTGATGAAAGGTGGCCTACATGTTTAATGGTTTGAGACAGGTGGATCCAATATGAAATATTATGAAACTTGTTCCACAAGGTGCCGAGGGTTGTAGCCTTCAGTGAGGGGGTAGGAGCTAGGCCTTTGGTAGGAGTCGGTAAACATGATTAAGGGGTTATGGCTCCCTTTCAGTGGGTGTTGGAGTACAAGTGAAGGTTGTAGCCTCTTGCAGGTGGGTGCCTGCATGATGAAAAGATTATGTGCCAATAAAATACTATGATGTAATGAATTTTTTGTCGTTATAATAAGACAAGAAGACATAAATGATAGTAGTGGTAGGGTTCTCCCACATTGGGTTTCCATGTAAAATCTCAGTGTCCATATGTGTTGATGT
Organism: Pinus taeda; assembly: GCA_000404065.3. Taxonomy (NCBI): domain Eukaryota; kingdom Viridiplantae; phylum Streptophyta; class Pinopsida; order Pinales; family Pinaceae; genus Pinus; species Pinus taeda. The sequence goes on along the minus strand of APFE030926406.1, from coordinate 40,245 downwards.
GTTACTTATGTGCTGTGATTTATCTACTCTTTACTGCATATTGAATGGCTAATGAACTAATAATGCAATGATTCAATCAAACATATGATGTCAGTTATGATAATTAAGTAATCTGGATATTTGTGGCTTTACTTTACTGAAGTTGTGTACATGGGCGAGTTGTTTGAATAACATTAGCATACAAAATTTTGAATTTGAAGTTGAATATTTAGTGAAATAAAAAACTTATTCATCCGCCCCCAGTATTTTTCCTAAAAGTTGGTATCAAAGCAAGTCCACTTAAAGGGGGATCTAACAGGAGGAGAAAAATGGAAGGAGGATTTTCTACAAAACCTCCTTTGTTTAATGGAACTAACTTTATGTTTTGGAAAGTCAGAATGAGATCATATTTGCAGGAACTAGGAGCTGATCTATGGGAAACTATTGAAGGTGGATATCAATACCCAACCTCCATCGCTATAGGTGAAGCAAGAAATAAACAATATGAGAATAATTCAAAGGAAGTAAATGTTATCTTGGGATGATTAATTGAATCTGAGTTTGTGAAATTCATGCAACTGACCACTACAAAGGCAATATGGGATAAGCTTGTCCAAAGCTGTCAAGGTGACACTAAGGTAAAAAGTGTTAAACTTCAATCATGTCGAAATTAGTATGAATCTCTTGGAATGCATGATGATGAATAGTTGCAATTTTTTTCCTTAGAGTAGACGAGATTATTAACACAATGAGAGGTCTTGGTGATAAAAATTGAAGATGTTGTTGAAAATATTTTGAGATCACTAACCCCAAATTTCAATTCCAAAGTATTCGCCATTGAAGAGATGGGGGATTTGAAAAGTCTATTGAAGAGATGCGGGATTTGAAAAGTCTTACTCTAGAACAACTTCATGAGATCTTGACTGCTTACAAGATGAGTAAAAAGGGGAATACATTATAGATTAGAGAAGTTGTGTTCAAATCCACATACAAAGGAAAATAAAATGAAGAACCTAAAGATGTAAGCTACATTTTAGATGATGAAGAAGTGAATTTTGTGAGGAAGCTATAAGTAAGAACTCGTAAATTCAAAGGTAAACTTCCTTTGAAATGTTTTTCTTGTGGAATAGTACGTCACTATGCTTCCACATGTCTTTATAAAGAAAATAATGTTAAAGAAAAGGGAAATAATGTTTCAAAGAAAAATGTTAAAATGGGTTTTACTAGCAAATTTCTTTTTATACACATGAAGACAGTGAGTGTTCTTCCAATAATGAGGATGATTAATCATAATCTAATTAAGAATACCAATTACTTATTGCCTTTGAAGAACAATGTGTAGATGAGTCTGATAATGATGATAATTTTATTGATGCTCTAGAATAAATTGATAGACTCAGGGTCATAAAGAAGAATCAAGAAAAGGAAATCAGTATGTATAAAGAAAACATCCCAGTTGAAGAAATAACCCAGGTAAAGATATTTCTAGAAGAGGATAAATTAGAAGAAGAAGTTTTGAAGAAATAGGTCCAAGAAAAGGAAAAACACTAGGAAAACTTAGAACTTGAAATTGTGGTTCTAAGAAAGGAACTTGAGAACAAAAAGGCACAATTGAATCTAAATCTTAGATAGGATAAAGGATCTGAAACCTTAAAGGAAATCATTAAGGTTTAACATTGTCCATTAATCAATAGAAGTCTTGGATACAATGTAAATCAAAATGGTGAAACATCATAACCTATGAAAGCTTTTGAAGCAGGTACAAAAATTCTACATCAATGTTGTAAGAGGAGGCAATCATCAGAATAGTAAGACCCAACAAAAGAATGAAGGATCAAGCTATATTAAGGCAAGGCAAAATTTCCATGAACAAAGGCCAAGCTACTCAAGAAGGTACTATACTCCAAGATATTATTATTTCAATGGTCAATTCTTCGCTTGCCATAACTTTGGTCACACAACAATTCATTGTGTTTCTTATAAAACTATTATGACTAGAGAATCAACAAATCAACATAATGCAAACAAGTTAGAGAAGTCTTCTTATAATTATTTCTCCCCTCTTCAGAATGAAGTTGAATGTTCTATTTGCAATAACTTTTGTAATGAAGAAACTAAACACAGAAGTAGGATTAATCCATCATATCAGCATGAGCATAAATAAGAGCTTCCTAAGATATGGAAAAAATAAGATTACTTCCTCTGAAAAATGTGGACTAGTCTTATATGTAGGAGATCAACAAAATATATGGTACATTGACAACGGTTGCTCAAAATATATGACAGGTGGCAAAGATAAGTTTTTTTCTTTTAATGAAATTAAAAAGGAAAAGAATGTGACTTTTGGTAACAATTCACTTGCAAATATTAAACAAAAAACATTTGTGGTGGTTAAGGAAATACTCCAAGATGAGAATGTATTATTTTTTTATGGACTAAAGAATAATTTATTAAGTGTTAGTTGAATGTGCAATCAAGGGCATGGAGTTATTTTCAGGTCAAAAGGTTTCTTGGTGAAAGAATTGGGTACATGTAAGACTATAATCAAGGGAACCAAAACTCTAGGCAATGTCTACATCCTAGAAGGTGGCATAGGGAACTATATTTTGAGCAAATATGAAGAAAGTTGGCTATGGCATCAGAGGTTGGGACACTTGAATTTTTCTCAACCATATAAATCAAGCAAGAAGGGAGCAGTTCCTAACTTGCTAGACATCACTCCACCCGAAAATAATATTTGCAAGCCATGCCAATATGGTAAGAAATCAAGAGTTTAGTTTAAAACTAAAGAATGCACTTCAGGTAAATCTCTTAAACATGGTCATACAAATTTATGTGGACATATGGGAAAAAGGTCTCCTCATGGTGAACAATACTTCATGTTATTAATTGATGATTTTACAAGAATTTGTTGGCTCAGTTTGCTAAAGTACAAAGATGAGGCATTTGAAAAGTTTAAAATATTCACGGCTATGGTGGAAAATGCATTGGAATTGAAAATAAAATTCCTTAGATTTGATAGAGGAGGAGAATTTATATTAGATGATTTGTTCAATTTTTGTGAGCAACATGGCATCAAAAGTAAACTTTCCATAGCTAAAACTCAACAAAATGGAGTAGTATAAAGAATTCATAGGACAATTCAAAAAATGGCACATGTTATGCTTGATGATTTTGGGGGGAAGTAGTAAAAACAAATATTGATATACTCAATAAGGCCCATGTTCAATTTAACAATGATAAAACCCCGCATGAACTCTAGTATGGAAAACCTACAACTATCAAATACTTTAGCATCATTGGAAGAAAATGTTTTATAACGAAAAATGATGATAAGCTAAGAAAATTTGAACTTGGAGTTGATGAAGGAATCCTTCTTGGATGCTCTTCCAAAAGTAAAGGATATGAATTTTATAACAAAATGCTTCAAAATATTGTTGAAAGTATGGATGTTGTAATTGATGAAGTATTTGTAGGTACCAAAAGTGAAGTACAATTAGATGATGAACAACTCCCTACTAAGAATAAATAACTTGTAGGAGAAGAAGAAAGAGAATATTTAGAAGAATAAAATGAAAATGTAAGTGTGCTAGAAAAGAATCCATCAAGGTATGTTCAGAAAAATCATCTCGAATCTCAAATTCTAGGTGACAAAGAAGTTGGAATACAAACTAGAAGAACATTTGTTGGATCATCTAGTCACTTAACCTTATTATCCGCAATTGAACCTCAAAATGTGAATCAAGCAAGTAAAGATGAACGTTGGGTTAAGGAAATGAATGAAGAACTTGATCAAATAAAAAAGAAATAGACATGGGAGATAGTACTAAGGCCTCTTAATAAAAATGTAATTCTGAAAAGTGGGTATTTAAAAACAAACTAAATGAAAATGGAGAAGTAATTCGGAACAAAACAATACTTGTATGCAAAGGCTATGCTTAACAGGAAGGAATAAACTTTGAAGAGAGCATTTACACCTGTATCTAGACTTGAATCCATAAGAATGTTCCTTTCATTTTCCAACTTTCGTAACTTCAAGGTATGTCAAATGGATGTTAAATCTACATTTTTAAATGGGGAACTAGAAGAACAAGTTTATATTGGATAACATGAAAGAATCATACTTGGAAATGATAAAAATCTTGTTTTCAAACTTAGGAAGGGATTATATGGGTTAAAATAGGCCCCTCATGCATGGTATTATTGTCTTGACAGATATCTTCAGTAACAGGGATTCAAGAAAGGATTTGCATATATCAATCTTTATATAAAATTTGACAAAGACAAAATTTTGGTAGTAGTGGTTTATGTTGATGACATCATATTTGGAAGTAATGTTGAATCTATGAGTGAAGGATTTGCTTCAGCCATGCAGTAGAAATTTGACATGTCTTTACTTGGTGAGCTAACATTCTTTCTTGGTCTTCAGGTTCATCAAACTAAGGATGGTATCTTCCTTTCTCAAACTAAGTATCTCAAGAAAATCATGAAGAAATATGGATTAGAAGACTACAAAACTATATGCACACCCATGGTAACAGGATGTAATCTCAGCCAAGATGATGAATCTCCTACAGTTAATCAACTCGAATATAGATCTATGATTGGAAACTTGCTTTATCTTATTAGTAAAAGAACATACATTATTCCTGCAGTTGGCATAGTTGGATGATTCCAAACAAACCCTAAGGAAGCACATCTCAAACTAGTTAAGAATATATTCAAGTATATGCATGTCACTCAAGATAATGTATTATAGTATCCCAAAATCACATATTTTGTGCTTCATGCTTATATAGATGCATATTAAGCTGGTAATGTTGATGTTCACAAAAGTACTAGCTGACGAGTATTATATTTGTGGCCACGCTTAATTTCTTGGTTTAGTAAGAAACATAGCTCTATTTCCTTATCAACTATTGAAGCAAAATATGTTTCTTGTGTTTCCCATTTTACTCAACTTCTATGGATGATTCAAACATTACAAGACATTCAAGTCCCTTTCCCTAAACCCATACCTATTCTTTGTGACAATACAAGTGCCATAAGTATTTCCAATAATTTTGTCATGCACTCAAAAACTAAACAAATTCCAATCAAAAACCATTTTCATAGAGAGGAAGTTCTTGAATAGAAAATCAAGTTGGAATATATTCCTTCAAAGGAACAAGTTGTAGATCTATTCACCAAACCCCTTCCACATGATTCCTTTGAGTATCTATGACACAAGTTAGGCATTATTCGTACCCCTTCACTCTACAAATTTCTCTAACAAAATAGGATATATGAACTTAGAGGGATTTATTGCCAAGAAAAATCAATATTTTACATTCTATACGTGTTTCTCCTTAAGGACAATCACGTATGCATGTGGTTTTTGATGTAGATAATCAAGTATGGTTTTCTATGATAATAAAGGAGTGACACAAATTCAATGGGAGCTCCTCATATATTTCCATCAGTTCATTATTGGCTTTTTGGTTCTGACATTGGTTTACTGTAGTATGTTGATAGTACCATTATGAAAGTTTCAAAATGTATGAAAGAGTATTGGTTCTTGATGAGTGATGAATTGTTGTTGTTGATGATCTATTTCTTTGCTATTAGTAAGAAGGATACAATATGATCATAATTGATGATGAAGAGTTGGCACATGTTTAGGGGGAGAATATTCTCTGCTTTTGATGGTTCATTGTTGGAATTATGGTATTATTGAGTACTCCTTATTTCATGATGGTTTCTATTATGAGTTCATGGTTATTACTAATGTCATTAGTCTTATTTCATTACACACCACTGAAAATATATATGTTGTTGCCACTATGTCATGGGTTATCAATGATGCTTGAGTTGCATATGGTGAAGTTATGGATGGTGCCTTATTATTGTTGCTAAATATTAGTGCACTTGATGAGGAGGATATGTATGTTGTTGATGCTACATTGTATTATCTATATTTCTTCTTGATGATTAAGATGTTCATGCTATTGCCATTATGAAATTTATGATGCTCTTATCAAATACATATTCCTATATCATGCATGATGGTTGTTGATGAAGATCATGGTCTTGCTATCCTTGTGTATGGTTATGGATGTCATGTCTGTCTCTTGATGCAAAGGTCATGAAAAGACCCATGTTCTTATCATTGTAAAATTTAGTCATGCCTAGGCTATTGGAATCAAGCCATGTCATGTATGTAACCCCATTATTTTTGTAAAATTTGGATCCAATATATAACCCCATTATGTTGGGAGATTGATCAGAGAGTCATTGATTATAGGAGAGATCATATAAATAGTCATGTACTTGATTCATAAAGTATTGTAATTTTAATGCATATCTTTAGATGGTACAACATATGCTCAGGGGAGCATGGTCATTATGCAGACATCATAGTTCATACCAGCAGATCAGACTTATAATATTGAGCTCGACAAAGGGAATTACTTCATTTAGCCTGGTTCAACCCTTTGTTGATGTCAAAGGGGGAGAAAAGACTTGGTGTTTGCAGGTGGTTTCCAAACACCAAAGAGGTTTCCATCAATTCCAAAGGGGGGTATTGTTAGCATTATCGCTAATGTGTTGTCCTTGATGAAACCTACTTGAAAATTATGTCCTTGATGTCAAATTGGTTATAATATGATGATTATGGATCTATTGTAGATTTCAGGAATATTGGTATAGGTATTTCAGAAATGAGGAAGTTTATTAGCAACCTTATTCAGGTTTCACTTGAGAAAATATTGAAAATTGTGAAGGTTGAAAAGTATACATGACCCTTGTGAAGAAGAGTCGCATACATACGTAGGTTCTGTGAAACAAAGTCACGTACATAATCTAAAACATGGAAAACAAGAAACTAGGAGCTATTACCATGGCAATTACCCAAAGTATCATGTCAACAACGTCTATTTTATCTTGTCTACAATTACTAACAAAATTACCAAAGGATTTGCCTATGGTATTTGCAAATGAAAAAGCTATATATGGAGATGGAGATCAAGAAGTTTAGTGTGAATTTTAAATATTATTCATGTGTGATCTGATTTGGAACAAGAGTGCACCTGAGAGCAAGGAGAAGTTTTAGATATGAAAGTTTATGGATACACTTGATTGATCTATTTATCTTTAAGAAGCTAACATTGCTATAATGGTGCTATGATCTGAATATGATTGCTGAGGTCTATGATTTTTTGAAAATATATTCGCAAAGATATGTATTTGACATGTGTCGTGTTTGCAACAATGATCTAATTCAGTAATTTAAGATCTGTACGCAAGTTTGTTTTTGGAATGTCACGTGCATACATGGATATTATTCAGATTAATCACATATATATGCTGATTATTAGGGTTTGGTGTGTTTATTCAGTGTATTGAAATTTGTACGCAGGGTTTATGCATGGGAAAAATGTATATACACAAACCTGTTTAATGGAAGTTGTGTATGTGTTTTAGGGTTTGTAATTGCTTCTTGGTGATGGCAGTTGATGAAGTTTGTATTATTTTCTATTGTTTGTCAGTGATGTCTTGATGAGAATGCTTTGTATTTGATAGTGTGGATTGGATTGATTTAATTGTGGCTTGTATATTGATCAATGATGATGTTGCATAATTGGGGGATTCAATATTGGTATATCTATGATTTGTTGTTATTGTGACTCAGTATTTCATTGATTTAGTGGTTGATACAATAATTCAGTTTTACATTGTTTGAGTATTCATTGATTTGAGATTTGTACACAGGTTTTATGCACAGGAAGCGCGCGCACACACACACACACATATGTGGGTGTGCTTTAGAATAGTCGTGTATATATTCAGAGGTAAATGTGATTAGGGTTTGTAATGAATTCATATTAGTTTAATGTTGATGACAATGTGGGTATTAGAATGATTGATTGATTTGAACAATATTCAGTTGTTAATTTCAATTGTTATCTTGGTATTGACAATATTGTTGGGTGTGGGTCCGATTTGAAAATTTGATGAAAGGTGGTGTGCATGTTTTAATGATTTGATATAGGTGGATCCAATATGAAATATTATGAAACGTGGTCCACAAGGTGTTGAGGGTTGTAGCCTTCAGTGAGGGGGTAAGATCTCCCTTCTGGTAGGAGCCAGTAAATGAGATTAGGGGGTTGTAGCTCCCTTCCAATGGATGTTGAAGAATGAGTGGAGGTTGTAGCCTCATGTAGGTGGGTAACTGTGTGTTGGAAAGAGTCTATGCTAGTACAAGATTATGATGTAATGAATGATTTTTCAATTTAATAATATAAGAAGACAAAGACAACAATAATGATGGTTTTTTCCCACATTAGGTTTCCACCTAAAATCCCAGTGTCCATATGTGTTGAGTGATTTATCTGATCTTTGATGCATACTGAATGGATAAGGAACTAAGAATGCAATGATTAAATCAAACATCTGATGGAAGTTATGAAAATTAAGTAATCTAGATATACCATACTTTAATTTACTGAAGGTGCATACACACGTGAGTTGTCTAAATAAAAAGTGTACAAAATTTTGAATTTGAAGTTGAAGATAAAGAGAAATAAAATATTGATTCACCCCCCAGTATTTTTCCTAACAATTGGTATCAGAGCAGGTCCCTTAGAAGAATCTTGATTGCTTAAAGGGGGATCTAATAGGAGGAGAAAAATGGGAGGATTACCTACAAAACCACCTTTGTTTAATGGAACTAGCTTTATGTTTTGGATAGTTAGAATGAGATAATATTTTTAGACACTAGGAGTTATGTACATGAATTTTTTGAAGGAGGATATCAATACCCAACCTCCATCATCAACTTTGACCAAGTTTGACTAGAAACTAGAAAATTTACACAGTGAATTTTTACAAATAAAAACACAGAAAATGTAGAAGCGCAGTGCCAACTTTGAGCTGATTTTTAGGTGCCTTCCTGGGGTCCAAATGCAAATTTGAGAATAGTCAAATATATCTTCAAGTCTAATTTCTAGAACAGTTTGAATTTCTGAATTTGGAGCATGGGAAGACCTTCAAAAATCCATTCTCCCAAGGTCACTCCAGAAGCGCAGCGCCTGTCAAAAAATGGTCCAGAATGCTATTTTTTTGCCACTATTTTGCCTTTTTATCCCAAAATAAGCCACCTCTGCAAAGTCTGGGCAAATGAGTTTTTAGAGGATGCCAAGACCTTTCCAAAAATATAAACTTTTCTTCAAATGGATGCCTGAGGAAAAAGCAAAGACAATTTTCTGAACTTAGACCACAAATTCTCAAAAAACTCAAAATGCTCAGAATTGGCTCAAAATTGAAGGGAAGGTGTAAAAATGAGTTTTTTAAAGCGTCATGGATGCTTAAGCAAGCATTCCAAGTTTCCCTCATCATTTTCCTCTTTTTTGGTCTTCTTGAGCTTGTTTTTGAGCTGTTTCACTTTGACATTGGCAATCATGTTTTGAGCTTGATAATGATGTGCCATGTGTTTGAGCATTTGATTATCTCTATTTGCCTTCTCCAAGAGCTTTTCCAAATGTTCATTCACCCTGTTGAGCCAATATTATTTATCTTGATGTACCTCAAGGGCAATCCTCTCTTCTAGGTCAAGGTCTTCATTGAGCAATATTTGTTTTTGTTCCTCTTGTAGCGCTTCTTTGAGACCTTTGGTTCTTGGTCTTTTCCTCTTTCCTGTACCCCTTGATCCTTCAGGTTCAGTTGATTCTATGACCTCCTTATATTTTCCAACTTGCAGCAATAACTTGCTTTTCCTTTTCTAAGATCAACTCTTTTGCCTCGAGTTGATTGTTTTCTTGTTCAAGGAATGATATAATGAACTTGGCTCTTTCCATGTTTATTTCTAGCTCCTTGATTTGGTAGTACTTGTCCCTGATGGTCTGTTTCATGTTTGAAAACTCATTTTCCTCTTCTAGATCAATGATATCAAATTCATGCTCAACTGTCTTCTTACCCTTTGCTGTTGATGCCTACTTTGCCGATGAAGAAGGCTTGGCCCCTTTCTCTTTGTGAGAAGAAAACACAAGCATATGCCCTTTCTTATACACTTTGGTGACCTCTGGCCTAGGTAGCTAAATATTTTCTGCTGGTTTTCCAGATGGCCCCATCTCTGTTTGTTGTTTTGGTGCACTTGTGGACTGAGATGTTGCATTTTCCTCGTGCCAGTTTAGAGTTGTTTCTAAGAAGGCTTCCCAAGCCATACCCTTCTTTACCAACTAATGAAGGACAATGGTTTTGATGAGATTATGATGGAAGAAGCTTGGAGAGTGCTCTTTTTCCTTCAACTGTATCTTTTTAGACATTTTTGAAATACTCCTGAACAAGTAATTGCACATGTTGAGTAGCTTTTGAGATGTGAAGTGCATCAAGAGGCGAATGTGATATGCATACAACCTTGAGAATCTACCTTTACAGGTAAAGAACCTCATGATGGTCTTCATTAAAGGAGCATACTTCTCAAGAAAATATCTGAAAGGCATAAGGTGAGTATGTGCGTCTCTGTATGGAGTGTTTAAGAAGGGCTTGTAGTTTTCAAGATCTAGATTCATTCCTTTGAACCAGTATTTGCCATTGTTTGGTAAACCCGTTGCTAGTGAGATGGAGGCCATTGAGAAGCTAAATTCAATACTAGAAATGACAAAAGTCTCCCCTTTCAAGTGTGTAGCCGCCCAATCTGTTAGTTGTTCATAAAACCCTGCTTCACTTACTCTTTTGCAAAATTACAAATAGTGAACATCTTCAAAACATTGTTTGATGAAAGGATAGGAGTTGATCTGATTGCAATTTGATGGTTCATATATGAGAATCCTCCCTCCTTTGTTTTGTCTCTTTCTCTCTGGTGAAGAATCAATCTCCATGATGACACAAAATCCTAGCAGCAAGAAGTGAAATAGATGTGAGGTGAGTATGAAAATGAAGTGATATATGAGGGATTTTGACAAAATGATGGGAGGGGTTTTGTGAAAGATGAGATGGTTTTGAGAAACTAATGAAAATGAGTGAGGAAGATGGTGAACAAATGTGTTGCTGGTAAGTGAGACCAAGAAGGTTTTATGGCGTGATTTTGCCAAAATAACTCTAGGAATGAGCTAGGGTTTTATTTTTTTAGTGTTTGAACTTGATTTGGAGGTGGATGGACTAATCAAGATGACTCATCATGCATGTGTGGAGGTGTAGAAAGTCAGTTTACATGTTTAAGATATAAAAAATTGTGATGACCATTTCTACCCTAGCATTTCCCATGGCATTTTTGCTACAAACCCTAGCTTGAGATATTATCAACATGGAATGCAAATGGGAAAGCAAAAAGCAAGGGAAATAATGTACTTACTTGTTCCTCAGCTTTATAAAGAAATTTGACCAAGTTTGAAAGCAAGAATTTTGAAATTTCGGAATATTTGTGTGATTTTCAGGCACTCTGTCCTGCACGTAGCACAATTCTTCTACGTGCAGCGCCAAAGCATAGCGCAGTTCTCCTACGCATAGTGTTCGCTTCAAAAGCACAACGTAGTGTATCTACGCGCAACGCCTGCAAATTTTGGCCAAATTTTCCTAGGGAAATGGATTTTTTTCTTTTTTAAGCGAGTGAGCTCGATGATGAAGAGTGAATGAGAGATGAATGAAAAGGTATTGAGTCCTTTTGAGTTTATATAGGGGTGATTTCTTCACTTTTTCAAAAACAGAAATGAAACTAATCCTCTTTAGTGAACTGATTTCACTTTTCTGAAGGCAGCTTTTACCTTGCCTTTGAAAATGTGCTTTTTGCATCTCCTGAGTGTTGGTGCTTTCTTCTCCTGAAATTTTTTTATTGTCATGAAAATGAAAATAAACCATGTTTCATTTCTTGAACTCTTTTCTTTGTCAATTTTGACTTATTTCTAACTTTTTATGTAAATGGTAGAGCTTGGGGACTCTTAAGACCTAATGGATGACTTAAGACCTAATGGAATGATAATGATGACTTGACCAATTTTCATGGTATATGACAAGCAACCAGCATGAGTGAAATTTCAGACAATGACTCTATCTTAGACTGACCATACAATGACCAAATTTGTTGTGTAAACCTAGTAACAGAAAAATTTGACGATGAAACCCTGAAATGACCATCGTAAAAGCAATTTTTTGATCCAGGTGTCAGGCTAACAAGACTGACACTAACACAGTTGACCACCACAAAGGAAATATGGGATAAGATTGTCCAAATATATGAAGGTGAGACTAAGGTAAGAAATGCTAAACATCAATCATACAAAATTTAGTATGAATCTCTTAGAATGCTTGATGGTGAAATTATTGCAAATTTTTTCCTTAGAGTAGACAATATTGTTAACACAATGAGAGGTATTGGTGATAAAATTAAAGATGTTGCTATTGTTGAAATTTTTTTGAGATCACTAACCCAAAATTTTGATGCCAATGTATCTGCCATTGAGTGGATGTAGGATTTAAAAAGTCTTACTCTAGAAAAACTTCATCAGATCTTGACTGTTTACGAGATGAGGAAAAATGGGAATACATTAGAGATTAGAGAAACTGCATTCAAAGCCACAAACAAATGAAAATAAAAGGAAGAACCTAAAGATAAAAAATACATTTCAGATGTGGAAGAAGCTAATTTTGTAAGGAAGCTACAAGTACAAACTGGAAAATTCAAAGGTAAACTTCCTTTCAAATGTTTTTCTTATGGAAGAGTAGGTCACTATGCTGCTAAGTGTCCTTATAACTAAAATCATGATAACTAAAAGGTAAATAATGTTTCAAAGAAGAATGTTAAAAGGGGTTTTACTAGCAAGAAAAGTTTGTATACACATGACAGTGAGTGCTCTTCCAATAATGAGGATGATCAATCTGAATCTAATCAAGAATTCCAATTATCTTTTTCCTTTGAAGAACAATGTACATATGAGGCTAATAATGATGATAATTTTATGGATGCTCTAGAAGAAATTGATAGACTCAGGGTCATAAACAAGAATCAAGAAAAGGAATTCAATATGTATAAATAAAACAACCTAGTTAAATAAATGACCCAGCTAAATAGCTATCTAGCATTAAGGTTCTATGTTATCCGTTAATCAAGACATGTATTGGATACAATGAAAATCAAAATGGTGAAAAATCAGAACCTATGAAAGCTTTTGAAGTAGGTACAAAAAGCTACACCAATGCTACAAGAGGAGGCAATTGTCAGAACAGTAAGACCCAACAAAAGAATGAAGGATCAAGCTATATTTAGGAAAGACAACATGTCCATGAACAAAGGGAAATATACTCAAGAAGGTACTATAATCCTAGATATTATTACCTCACTGGTAAATGTTTCACTTGTTATAACTTTGGTCACAAAGAAATCCATTTTGTTTCTCATAAAACTATTATGACTATAGGAGCAAGAAATTAACATAATGCAAACAGGTTAAAGAAGCCTTCTTATAATTCTTTCTTCCCTATTCATAATGAATTTGAACTTTCAATTTGAAATAAATTTGGTCATGAAGAAACTAAATGTAGAAGCAGGATGAATCCATCTTATCAGCATGAGCAGAAACCAAAACTTCCCAAGGTATGGAAAACTAAGATTACTTCATCTGAAATGCGGACTAGCCTTGTATGCAGGAGATCAAGAGAATCTATGGTACATTGGCAATGCTATCCCAGTAAGATAAAGAAATTTATCAATGGATTATGGTATCCCAAAAACACATATTTTTCACTTCATGCTTACACATATGCAGACTGGGATTGTAGTGTTGATGATTATAAAAGTACTAGTGGAGGAGAAATCTATTTGGGGCCACACTTAGTTTCTTGGTTCAGTAAGAGACAAAGCTATATTGCTTTATCAACTGTTGAAGCATAATATGTTGTTGCTACTACCTGTTGTACTCGGCTTCAATGGATGATTCAAATATTACAAGACATTCAAGTCACTTTCCCTCAACCTATTCCAATTATTTGTGACAATACAAGTGTCATAAGTATTTCTAAAAATCCCATCATGCACTCAAAAACTAAACACATTCCAATCAAATACATTTTCTTAGAGAGAAAGTTCTTGAATAGAAAATCAAGTTGGAATATATTCCTTCAAAGGAACAAGTTGTATATCTATTCACCAAACCTCTTCCACATTATTCCTTTGAGTATCTACGACACAAGTTAGGAATGATTCCTTCCTCTTCACTCTGTTAATTTCTATAACAAAACAAGATATATGAACTCAGAGGGAGGTGTTGCCAAGAAAAATCAGTATTTTACATTATGTATGTGTTTCTCTTGAAGGACAGTCACGTATGTATGTGGTTTTTGACTTAGATAGTCGTGTATGATTTTATGTGGTAATAAAGGCGTGACACAAATTCATAGGGAGGTCCTCATATATTTCCATCAGTTCATTATTGGATTTTTGGTTCTGACATTAATTTACTACAATCTGTTGATAGTACATTTATGAAAGTTTCATAATGTATGAAAGAGTATTGGTTCTTGATGAGTGATGAATCATTTTTGCTGATGATCTGTTTCTTTGCTATTGGTAAGAATGATATAATGTGATCAAAATTGATGATGAAGAGTTGGCATAGGTTCAGCGAGAGCGTCTTCTATGCTTCTAATGGCTCATTATTGGAATTATGGTATTCTTGAGTACTCCTTATTTCATAATGATGTCTATGATGAGTTCATGGTTATTACTGATGTGATTAGTCTTATTTCATTACTCACAACTGAAAATATATGTGTTGTTGTCACTATTTCATGGGTTATCAATGATTTTTGGGTTGCATATGGTAAATTTATGTGAAAATATATGTGTTGTTGTCACTATTTCATGGGTTATCAATGATTTTTGGGTTGCATATGGTAAATTTATGGATGGCGCCTTATTATTGTTGCTATATCTTAATGCACTTGATGAGGAGCATATGTATGTTTTTTATGCTACATTGTCTTATCTATATTGCTTCTTGATGATGAGGATGTTTATCTTGTTGTCATTATGTCATTTATGTTGCGGTTGTTAGATACAAATGCCTATATGGTGCATGATAGTTATTGATGAGTATCATGGTCTTGTTGTCCTGGTTTATGGTTATGGATGTCATGTATGTCTTGATGTAAAGGTCATGAAAATACCCTTGTTGTAATCATTGTAAAATCCAGTCATGTATGGGCTATTAGAATCAAGCCATGTCATGTGTGTAACCCCATTATTTTTGTAAAATTTGGGTGATTTGGATTTAGGAAGGAATGAAATGAAATACAAATATATTAAAAAAAAAACACAGAGATACAATAAAATAGAACATCAATTCATTAATAACAAACTACTAAAAATTGTTACATGCAAAATGGAAATAAACTAGTTTAGGCGATGGTATCTTATCTCTGAGAAGAGATGTGGTGGATACATGCCTTCTAAATTGTGTTACAATGAGGATCAAAGTCCTATTTATTGTTGAGAAATAATATAAAACCCTAAAAATAAAAAAACCTAACCCTAGGAGATGAAGCACCAAAAGTATGTGGGCCTCGTCGGGGTAAATTGGTACACCAACTTCCTAAGGTCATAACTTTGGCATAGGATATTCGTTTAACTTGTACAATACCTCGTTAGAAAGATCTATATAAGGAATAAAAATTTTAATTGAAAATACATACCACAAACTACCATTTTTCTTTTTTTTCCAAAAAACATCGTGTAGGGCCTTAAAACGACTTCAAAAATTTAGGACTCGAAAAATTGCCAAAATTAGTAAACTTTGCTACAATTAAGGAAAATGAAGGAAACAATGTTGAGGGTCCAAGTGGAATAGGTCAGTAGACGCAAATATCCACTTGGATTAGTCCTCCCCCCTTAGGAAGCAATGGTCCCCATTACGTTGAGTACCTCCATGAGATGGGGAAAATTTTGTTGAACTTGGTCCCTGGTAAGCCACTTGCCTTGGTGCAGGAGTTGGATAGCTTTGACAGCTTGAAATAGTTGGATATTTTTTTGGTGAGTGTTCTTGATCTTTGTGTCCATAATTCAATCATTTTTGGTCTGTTCCATATTTCTGGGTTGATCTCTATTGGTGTTAGCTATTATGCAATGTCCGATGTGGCCAACAATGGTGGAAAGTATGGATGAAGGCAGACCACATGGAACACTGGGTGTAGATCGAGGAATAGGGGAATTATTGTTTTGAGGCTTCTGCGATTAGTGCTTTGTGTGTAGTTTTCTTCCAAAGTTCTTGCATCCATAATTGTTTGAATAGGGGAATGTTGAGCTCGAATAAATTATATCCCATAACCTTTTTGATGGTGGAAGGCTCGTATTGGAGTGGTCGGAGCTTCCAATGGGCTCTAGAAAGGTGTTATTTTTGCAAATGTAACCAAATTTTGTCACCCATCTGAAACTTATATGGAACCCAATGTTGATCATGACGCTGCTTATACTTGGTATTGGACTTATCCAAGATATCATGCACCTATTGGCAGATGTGCTAGATGTGTTCAATAAAATTGATTGCTTTACCAACCTTGCATTGTATATGTGTGGATTTTGTCAGTGTAGTCATGTGAGGCATGCCAACACCAATTCGAAATAATGATTTAAATCCCAGACCCACTTGAAAGGGATTGTGGCCAATCGAGCTATCGAGAGCTCTATTATAATTCTGCTACACATAAGAAAGGTTCTCATCCAATGTTCGTGGATGATTGGAGTTGTACATGCATAGTATGTGCACTATCATTCTGTTGACGACCTCCATCTAGACATCAGTCTAGGGATGGAATGCAGTCGACTTTGTGAGATTGGTGTCCAATAATGTCTAGAGGCTCGACCAAAATTTGCTCAAGAACCTGCTATCCCGATTTGATATAATGGTCTGCAGGATCCCAAAATGTACCCACACTCGTTCAAAGAAGATTTTGGGAGTGTCCTATGTTGTGATACTCTTCTTGTGAGCCCCTAATATATCCATATTAGAAAATATTTCCATGACCACAAATAAAAAGTCATTACCATGCTTGGTAAAAGGAAGGCTTGATAGATAGTCCATGGAGAAGGATTCCCAGGGTTGGCTGAGAGTAAGCAGAGGAGTGTACAATCCTTGCTTCTTGATGGTTGGCCTAGCGATGACATAGGAAGTGCATGATCTGATATATTTTCCTACAGCTTGTTAGAGTTTTGGCCAATAGAAATACTTTTGTAGTATGACCAAAATTTTCTCCACACCAAAGTGTCCTACAATGTAACTGTAGTTCGCCTCCCAAATTAGCTTGGCACACTCACTTGAAGGAACAAAAAGGTGGCCCAGGTAGCATAATGATGCATCCTAGAGGTAGAAATCTGGAAATTTCTTGCCATCCACTAGCATCTGGTATGTGGTGGCGAACTTTGGATCATTTTTGTACAGTTGTGGTCATTTGAAGGTCTTGTGGCCACAAGATTTGAGAATAGTAGTCAGTGCTACAACTGGGGGCCGATTGAGGCAATCTACAACATGATTGGAGTTTCCCTTCTTGTATTTAATGTTCAAGTGGAATTGTTGGAGATATGTAGACCACTTCGGATGTCGATCATTCTGCTACTTCCCTTGTGTTTGTATGAACTGAAGAGGTCGATGATCTATGTGGATGACCATCTCCTTCCCTAGAATGTAATGTTTCCATTACCAGCATGTTTGCACGATAGAGTAGATCTCTTTATCATAGGTGGGGTGTTTTTGAATTGTATCAAAAAGTGTCTCACTATGATAGGTCATCAGATTCTCTTGATGGGTGAGAACTGCACCAATAGCATAGTCAGAGGCATCTGTCTCAATTTTAAATGGTTGTTGCAGGTCTGGCGATGCGAGTATCAGTGTAGAGAAGAGGTGATGCTTAAACTCAACAAATGCCTTTTGTTGGGTCTCAGATTAGGAAAACTTTGCTTTTGCTCCACCCTTGGTAACCTAACTCAAAGTCCAAGTGATATGAGAGAATTCCAACACAAACCTCCGATAAAAATTTGCAAGGCCCAAAAAACTACGAAGCTCTCTTAGAGTAGTTGGGGTTGGCCAATCCTGAATGACTTCGATCTTAGTTGATCCACATGCACGCCTTGCTCATCAATTATGTAGCCCAGCTATTGGACCTGTCTCATGCCAAAGGTGCATTTCTCCAAGTTGGAACATAGTTTGTGTCGTCGCGGGGTTTGAAGGACCTATCGAATGTGTTGCATGTGCTCTTCCCAACTCTTGTTGAATATGAGGATGTTTTCCAGATATACAACCACAAATGAGTTGGTGAAGGGCCACAAGATGTCATCTATTAGCCTCCTAAAAGTTATAGGGGGATTCTCAACCTGAAGGGCATGACCAACCACTTGAAAAGGCCTTCCTTAGATTTGAAGGTGGTCTTCCATACATTTGTGGGTTATATTGGAACCTGGTGATAGCCAAACTTCAAATTGATCTTGCTGAAATACTTGGCCCCCTTTCTCTAGTAAAAAAGGTTATCAATCTTTGGGATTGGATACCTGGTCCTCACAATGATTCTTTTTAGTGCTTGATAATCAATGTAGAGCCTATAGGTTCCTTTCTTCTTCTGTACAAGTACAATTGGGTTCCTACAAGGTGAGGAACTTGGGCGGATGTGTCCTTTTTACAATAAATCCTGGATTTTCCACTTGATTTCTTCATTTTCCATAATGGAGAATGGTATATTGGTCTATTGGGTAGACCTGCTTTGGGAGTTAGATCGATCAAATACTTGACCTGACAGTGCCAGGGTACCCTTGTGGGTGAGGAGAATATGTCCCTGTATTCTTCCATGACCTTATCTACTTGCTTCTACTACATAGGGAAACCCTTCCCAGGGGCCATGGATGTGGCCATTATCTTCCCATTACTTTGATATTGAATCAGAAAGAAAATAATTTTCCCAGTCAAGTAGATGATCTTGCTACATTTCTTAGCAAAGATCAAAGGGATAATGGTAGATGGGGTTACCTCTGGAATCATGTATATCTTATTGCCCAGAGTAATAATAACAATGTGAGGCATGGACTCATATATAGCATGATGCTTCCATAAGTATGGTTGGCCTAATAACACAGAAAAAACTTCAAGAGGAGCAACATCACACAATACCTCATCTATGAAGGGCTTGATAATGTAGGGAAGGCGACATTGTTGGCTGAAGCAAAGATCTTCTCCTTGGTGGAGCCATCTGACGATGTATGGATGCGGGTGTGGTGTGGTCAGCATACCCAGCCTCTTAATAAACTTTGTTGAAATGAGGTTCTTTTGGCTCCCACAATCAAGAATGAACTACAGCATAGAACACTTCACCCACATTTGTGTGGAAGAGACACTTTCCCTCCTCTGGATATTTGGGCTTGGTCTTCTGGACCTTAGTGGTGTAAATGGTGGCACTCGGTTCTGAATCAATAATCTACTTTCCATTTTCATTTCTCTTGTTGGGTTCTATCTTAGAATCATAATATGCATCAAACTCTTAAGCTTTTAGCTCGACCACCAATGATTGCTTGGCGCGACACTCATTTTTGTTGTGAGTTGGGCTCTTGTGGAACTCACACCACTTTCCCGTGTCCTTTTGTCATCTTCATGGTGCCATGTTTTCTTGTGGCTTCGATGGGTTGTCCTAGGTAACTCCATCTTAGCTTTGTCCTTTTTTCTATTGTTTGGGGGTGTTCTTACCCTACTTCTTATTCACAAATCCAATTTTTCACTTCTTTTGTTTAAACTTTTGTTCAATCTTGGCATCATATCCATATGTTGCACTAAGTTAGAAGATGTCCAAGAACTCCATTTCTTCCTAATTGTATTTGTGTAGACAACAATGCTAATTGAGCACCAAATGTCACTCACACTCTTTGATACTCGAATTTGTGTGTAGAGTATGAAAATAGTTGTGAACTCATGCACATCTTGGTCCCTTTGTTGTTGTAGTGTGGTACATTGTATGTACTTGTCCTCATAGCTCCCTATTGGGTAATATTGTTATTTCATAACGTCTTGGAAAGAGTTCCAAGAGGGTTTTGCTACAAATAGAGATGGTTCATTGGCCCTTTTCTCACAATATTTTTCCTACCACTCCTTGACATGGGGGGTGGCCTTAACAATGCAAAAGTGATCCTTTCCCCATTGGAGAAACTATGGATCGAAAAATAAACTTATAGCGGATTCAACCATTTATCTACAACATTTGCATCTATTTGACCTTCGAATATAGGGATATCAAAGTTAACTTGTACCTTGAAGGGGTTGACGCCTTCAAAGTGACTATTGGATGAATATTCATTTCCTGTGGGCATCTGCCGAAGGATTTGAGAAAAAGTTTCCATCGTCTCGTTCCTTTTCTGCTCAAGGGATCCTTCAAAAAACAATTTGATATGATCTCCTACTCCCTCTTACCTCTTTTATTCTTCCATGGGAGGCCATCAGTTTTGGCTGGGGCAGTCTTGCAAGGGCTCAACCAGTTCAATTCCCAACTCCTTATATGTCAACCTCATTAGGGACAAGCACAAAAAAACATAGGAAGAGAAAACCACTCTGATACCAGTGATCCAGATTTAAGAAGGAATGAATTGAAATACAAATATAAAAAAATATATATAGCTACAGTGAAAACATAACTTCAATTCATTAATAACAAAGTAGTGAAAATTGTTACATGCAGAATGGAAAAACTAGCTCGGGTGATGGTAGATTCTCTATGAAGAGAGATGTGGTAGCTACATGACTTATGAATTTTGTTACAATGGGTCTCAGGGGCCTATTTATTACTGAGAAATAATGGAAAACCATAAACATCTGAAAACCTAACCCTAGGAGATAAAGCACCAAAAGTTTGTGGGCCTTGTTGGGGTAAATTGGTACATCAACTTCCCGGGGTTGTAAATTTGAAATATGATATTTATTTGACATGTACAATACCTCATTAGAAATATATATCCAAGGAACATGAATTTTTAATGCAAACCCCAAACCCTTGTCGCAAGCTAGGGGTTTTCCCGTTTTCCAAGAAAATGCGTTTAGGGCCTTAAAATGGCTCGAGAAGTTCAAGACCTAAAAAGTTGCCAAAAATAGCAAATTGTGTTACAATTAAGGAAACTAAAAGAAATAATGTTGGGGGTCAAAGTGGAATAGGCGAGTGGCCACCAATATCCACTTGGATCATTGTGTTTATGTTGGGAGATTGATCATAGAGTTAGTGATTATAGGAGTGGTCATATGAATAGCCATTTGAGTCATAAAGCCTTTTATTTTTATTCCATATCTTTAGAAGTCTAGAATATGCTCATGAGGGCATGGTCATTATGGATACATCATATTTCATTTTAGCAGATAAAACTTACATTATTGAGCTCTACAAAGAGAAGTACTTCATTTAGCCTAGTTTATCCCTTTTCCCTCGACGTCGAAAGGGGAAAGAAGACTTGGTGTTTGTAGGAGTAGCTTGGTGTTTGCAGATGGTTTCCAAACACCAAATAGGTTGCCATCAAGTCCAAACGGGGAGATTGTTAGCATTATGGATAATGTTTTGTCCTTTATGGAAACCTGCTTGACAAATATGTTCTTGATGTCAACTTGGTTACAATATGATGATTATGTATCTAATGTAGATGCCAGGAATATTGGTACAGGTATTGCAAAAATGAGAAAGTGTATTAATAGCCTTATTTAGGTTTCACTTGAGAAAAGATTAGAAATTGTGAAGGTTGAAAAGTATATGTGACCCCTATAAAGAAGAGTTGCATACATATGTAGGTTCTGTGAACAAAAGTTGCGTACATAATCTGAACCATGGAAAACAAGAAACTAGGAGCTATTACCATGGTAATTACCTATAGTATTGTGTCAACAACGTCTATTTGATCTCGTCTATAATTACTAACAACATTACCAAACGATTTTCTTGTGGTATTGGGGAAGGAAAAAACTATATAAGGAGATGGAGATCAAGGAGTTCAGTGTGCATTTGAAATTTTATTCATGTGTGATCTAATCTTGAATAGGAGTGAACCTGGGAGAAAAGGGAAGTTTTAGATTTGAAAGATACGAAATTTTATGGATACGATTGATTGATCTATTTATGTTTAAGGATCTAACATTCCTATAATGGGGCTATGATTTGAATATGTTTGTTGAGATATGTGATTTTATAATAGTATGTACGCAAAGATATGTATTTAACATAGGTTGGGTTTGCAACAATGATTTGATTCAATAATTTAAGATTTGTATACAAGTTTATTTATGGAATGTCACACCCAATCCTAACGATGTGATTAATCCGAAAGACTGATATCTATATTATGGATCACAAAAGTCTTAGATCTAACATAATTCAGATTAGTCACATTTACATTATGATGATTAGGGTTTGATGTGTTTATTCAGTATATTGAAATCTATACATGGGTTTTATGCATGGGAAACACGTATATACACAAATTTGTTTAATGGAAGTCACGTATGTGTTCTAGGGTTTATAATTGTTGCTTGATGATGAGGGCTGATGAAATCTGTATTATTTGTTGTTGTCTTGATCAGAATGGTTTGTATCAGACAATGTGGATTGGATTGATTTAATTGTGGCTTGGTATATTGATTAGTGATGATGCTACATAATTGTGTGATTTAATATTGGTATTATATGATTATTTGCTATCGTGACTTAATAGTTCAGTGATTTAGTGGTTGATAGAGTGATTCAGTTTGACAATGTTTTAGTATTCAATGATTTGAGATATTTCATAGGTTTTATGCAAAGAAAGCACATATATACATGGGTATCCTTCAGGACAGTCGTGTATATATTCTAAAGTAAATTCGATCAGGGTTTGTAATGATTGCAGATTAATTTTGTGTTGATGAAAGTGTGGGTATTATAATGATTAATTTAATTGAACAATATTCAATGTTTGATTTCAATTTGGTATCTTGAGCATATTGTTAGGCGTGGGTCCATTTTAAAAATTTGATGAAAGGTGGTCTGCATGTTTTAATGGTTTGAGATAGGTGGATTCACTATGAAATATTATGGGATGTGGTCCACAAGGCGTTGATGGTTGTAGCCTTCAGTGAGGGGCTAGGATCTCCCTTCCAATATGAGCCAATAAAAAATATTAGGGGGTTGTAGCTCCCTTCAAGTAGGTGTTGGAGAACGAGTGGATGTTGTAGCATCCTGTTGATGGGTGCCTATGTGCTGGAAAGAGTCTACACTATTACAAGACTATGATGTAATGAATGATTTTTCATTATAATAAGATAAGAAGATAGAGATGACAACAGTGGTTGTTTTCTCCCACATTGGGTTTCCACCTAAAATATCGATGTCCATATGTGTTGCTTATGTGTTTTGATTTATCTACTCTTTAGTACATACTGAATGGACTAATAATGCAATGATTAAATAAAACATTTGATGGAATTTATGAAAATTAAGTAATCTAGATATACACAACTTTAATTTATTGAAGGCACATACACACATGAGTTATCTAAATAACAGTAGCCTACAAAATTTTGAATTTGAAGTTGAAGATAAAATGAAATAAAATACTAATTCAACCCTTCCTCTTAGTATTTTTTTGTAACAATTGGTGTCAGATTAGGTCCCTCAGAAGAAGCTTGATCACTTAAAGGGAGTTCTAACAGGAGGAGAAAAATGTAAGGAGGATTTTCTACAAAACCACCTTTTTTTAATGGAACTAATTTTATGTTTTGGAAAGTCAAAATGAGATCATATTTGCAGGCACTAGGAGATGATGCATGGGCAGGTGTTGAAGGTGGATATCAATACCCAACCTCTATCCCCATATATGAAGTAGGAAAGAAACAATATGAGAACAATGCAAAGGCATTAAATGCTATCTTGGGAAGATTAGTTGAATATGAGTTTGTGAAATTCATGCAACTAACCACCACAAAGGAAATATGGGATAAGATTGTCCAAAGCTATGAAGGTGACACTAAAGTAAAAAATTTTAAACTTCAATCATATAAAATTTAGTATGAATATATTAGAATGCATGATGATGAAAGCATTGCAAATTTTTTCCTTAGGGTAGACGAGATTGTTAACACAATGAGAGGTATTGGTGATAAAATTGAAAAAAATTGTTGTTTTTGAAAACATTTTGAGATCACTAACCCCAAAGTTCAATGCCAAAGTATTTTCCATTGAAGAGATGCAGGATTTGAAAATTCTTACTCTATAACAAGTTCATGGGATCTTGACTACTTACGAGAAGAGGAAAAAGGGGAATACATAAGAGATTAGAGAATTTACATTGAAAGAAACATACAAAGGAAAAGAAAAGGAAGAACCTAAAGATACAAGCTACATTTCAGATGAGGAAGAAGCGAATTTTGTTAAGAAGCTGGAAGTAGGAATAGGTAAATTCAAAGGTAAAATTCCTTTCAAATGTTTTTCTTGTGGAAAAGTAGGTCACTCTGTTGCTAAGTGTCCTTATAAATAAAATCATGATAAAGAAAAAGGAAATAATTTTTCAAGAATGTTAAAAGGGGTTTACTCTGAGAAAGAAAAGTTTTTATACACATGAAGACAATGAGTGATCTTCCAATAATGAGAAAGATGAATCACATTCCAATCAAGAGTACCAATTACTTATGGCCTTTGAAGAAAAATGTGCACATGAGTCTGATAATGATGACAATTTTATGGATGCTCTAGAAGCAATTGATAGACTCAGGGTCATAAATAAGAATCAAGAAAGGAAATCAATATGTATAAAGAATACAACCTAGTTGAATAAATAACCTAGTTAAAGATCTGTCTAGAAGAGGATAAATTAGAAGAATAAGCTTTAAAGAAACAGGTCCAAGAAAAGGAAAAACACTGTGAAAATTTAGAACTTGAAATTGTGGGTCTAAGAAAGGAACTTGAGAAAACAAAGGGACAATTGAATCTAAATCTTAGATATTCTAAAGGATCTGAAACCTTAGAGGAATCATTAAGTGCAGAAACATTCTCCACTCATTAATATAGGTCTTGGATACAATGCAAATAAAAAATATGAAACATCAGAGCCTATGAAATCTTTTAAAGCATGTACAAAAAGCTATGCCAATGTTGTAAGAGGAGGCAACTGTCAAAACAGTAAGACCCAACGAAAGAATGAAGGATCAAGCTATAATTAGTCAATAAAACCTTTCCATGAACAAAGGCCAAGATACTCAAGAAGGTACTATACTCCTAGGTATTCTTACTTCAATGGTCAATGCTTCACTTATCATAAATTTGGTCACAAAAAGCAATTCATTGTGTTGCTTATAAAACTATTATTACTAGAGAAGCAATAAATCAACATAATGGAAACAGGTTAAATAAGTCTTCTTATAATTCTTTCTCCCATCTTCAGAATGAAGTTGATGTTATATTTGAAATAAATTTGGTTAGAATAAATTGAATGTAGAAGAAGGATGAATACATCTTATCAACGTGAGCAGAAATCAAAACTTCCCAAGGTATGGAAAATAAATATTACTTCCTCTAAAAAATGTGGACTGGCCTTGTATGTAGGATATCAAGAGAATATTTGGTACATTGACAATGATTGCTCAAAACATATGATAGGTGACCAAGATTTTTTTTTTCTTTTTTTCTTTTAATGAAGTTAAAAAGGAAAAGAATGTGAATTTTGGTAATAATTCACTTGCTACTATTAATGGAAAAGGATCTGTGGTGTTGAAAGAAAGAGACAAAGCTGAAAATGTATTATTTGTTGATGGGCTAAAGCATAATTTATTGAGTTTCAGTCAAATTTGCGATCAAAGGAATGAAGTTATTTTCAGGTCAAAAGGTTGCTTGGTGAAAGAATCGGGTACATGTAAGACTATAATCAAGGGAACCGGAACTACGAGCAATGTCTACATCACCAAAGGTGGCAAAGAGAACTACTTTTTGAGGAAATCTAAAGAATGTTGGCTATGGTATAAGAGATTGGGCCACCTCAGTTTTTCTCAACTATATAAATCAAGCAAGAAGGGAGAAGTTTGTGACTTTCCAAACATCACTCCACTTGAAAATAGCATCTACAAGTCATGCCAATTTGGTAAGAAATCAAGAGTTCAATTTAAAACTAAAGAATTGATCCAGGTGGATGTTGGTGGCCACCCACCTATCCCATTTGGACCCCCGTAACTGTCTCTTTCAGTTTTTCAGTTTCCATAATTGTAGCACAATTTACTATTTTTAGCAGTTTTTTTCGGGTCTTGAACTTCCGGAGCCGTTTTGAGGCCCTAAACGACGTTTTTTGGGAAATTTGGGGGCAACATGGGTCCATGGACCGATGTTGCCCTTCCCAAAGTGGT
>APFE030926396.1:0-10604 GCA_000404065.3 Pinus taeda | reverse complement strand
GGTTGGACTCCGGATGTAAGAAATCTCTTGATATCTATTCTGTTACTCTTATGTTGTAAATCTTCAGACAACTAATACAAAGGATGATGGGATTTCCCGAAGTATTGTGTCTCTTGATGTCTTGCTGGTGTATGGCTGAAAGTTGCAGGATTCCTGTGTATTCCATGGCTCAATAAGTTTTCTCGTTACTCTCTCTTATATATACGTTTGCTATACTCTCATATATCTTTCATGTTTTCCATGTACTCAATATCTAAATAGCAAAGAAAAAGAATAGTCCCAGGACTTAAGCATTGATTACCCTGAGCTCAATCCAAGCTATTTCATATGTTTTCTTCAGTTATGGTATCGAAAGAGTAATTCTTAAATGCTACCTTTCACACTATATCATCACAGTAATCTATTATTTCACGAATTCGAGTATTTGCTCCTAAGTAATAGACCTCTTTGCCACTACCCAGCTCAGTAAAGAATCCTTAAATGCTCTTTACTAGTTGTTTCTCATTTCACCCCCACAATTTACAGTTTGTTTTATGAAATACATACAGGCCCTATAATTCCAGCTGCACTTAAGCCAGGATCTCAAGGAAACAACAACTACAGACCCCATTGCCCAATGGATTAGTCTCACCTGTAGACAACGCTCTAAAACTATCAAAAGCATCCTCCCAACCAAACATAAAAAACAATCAAACATTCACTTCATAACTAGCCTAAAAACTCCAT
Source organism: Pinus taeda (assembly GCA_000404065.3). Lineage (NCBI taxonomy): Eukaryota > Viridiplantae > Streptophyta > Pinopsida > Pinales > Pinaceae > Pinus > Pinus taeda. Next base: position 9,878 of record APFE030926396.1, on the reverse strand, counting down.
TAAAACAGTGGACAAACTTACAGAGAGAGCCCTCTCTGATTACAGCTGGGCTAGAAGCTGTAGTCCAAAGATTGGTTAGTAGTTACCCCGGCCGTATTCCCTTGGGAGTCATAGGGAACAACCTGGGTGTTAACACATCAAACAGTTGTCTATTTGTAGGACCTCCAATAGAAGAGTAGATATTCTTTAAGTCTCTCAAGAATATACAAGCTACCATCACCTATGTGCAAGAATGGACAATGCGATACAAAGGGGAACTAATTACCTTAGTAAATAAAATGAAGCCACAGGCAGAGTTGGAGAAAGCAAGAGTTTGGACACTGATGTAGAAAAACAAGCATGTCACCCTATTTATTAGTAGCATTCAAGTCTCATATGTACAGTTTTTTAGTAGTTTGGATGTCTTGGTGAGAACACACAAGATCCCATTTTTTAGTTCAGTCATTGTTGCCTTAGTGGGGCCTAACCTAAGTTCATAGGTGATTTAACCAAGCAAATCCCGGTACTACTGGCCCTTTCGGTAGTAGTCCATAGAAAGTGGACTGAGGTCTCACTCGAAGTAGTATGGGAGGGTACTAGAACTAGGTTTCTGCACCCTGGGGATGTCTAATTGTTTCTGGGAAAACTAGTGTCTTTTCGATCTGCTAGTCCCACTAAGACGGGTAGCTATCTTAGAAACAAACAATTCAAAGTAAATTGTGATTTCATTTATGTATGATAGATAAGAGAGAAGCAAAGAGGACCAACCTGGATCTTCCAATTGGCTCATTGCTTGTTTCTTCTCTCCCTTGATAGAGCTTGCCACTCCTCTCCTACTTGTCCTGCTTTAAAGAATACCTGTAGAGGCAAAGAAACAAAACACTATCAAAGCATCTTGATCTATGATATAATATACAATGCAGAATCAGAAATACATTGACCATACAATTACATCCACAAATAAAAATATTCACAGATACACGATTATATGGAGGAAAACTCAAAGAACTTTATTGATAGTAGAAATAAAAGAGAGGATTACAACCTAGCTGTCTAATCTAGCATCATCCTCCTAGCATCAGAGCCCTCTTCACCTCATGAAGAGAAAGATCACCCAACAATACAATGTCTCTTCTCAAAGAGAAACCAACGACACTTCCCTACAAATTACAAAATTCCAGCCTCTAGATCTCTTAGATGAGGGATCCATTTATAGATATTTGCAAAGGGGTGAGTCAGCTATGGGTTTTTTATTAGTTTCATTCCACTAATACTTCTTGGTTCCACTTGGATATTTCATTGATCTCTTACTCATCCCTGGGTGAATTCAGAGAGGCAAGTGTCATATGAGAAGTTTCTAGAAGATTCTTTGGGTTTCCATTTAGCAAACTGTCTCTGCCATTTGTCTACTCTCGCTCATCGCACCCCACAGAAGGCTCCTTCAGTATGCATTGCACCTAGCTAGTGTAGCAGCCAGTATGCATCGCACCTAGCTAGTGTAGCAGCCAGTATGCATCACACCTTGACCATGGAGCAGTCTGTATGGTCTAGTTTTGGCCAATTCTGAGTGGTTTTTCAGGTGGAACTTCTGGGAAATGATGTAATCAATTGACCATGATTCTTTAGGGTGTGAAACAACACTTCTAGGGGTTTACGAGCCCTTTGTTTATCAACATATGTGATTGGGGTTGCAGTGCCCAAAGATGTCTATAACAGTTGCCCCCTAAAGCATGAGGTCGTAAATCTTCTAATGTTGGGTGAAATGCTTTTTCATGAGGATTTGAGGTATTCGAACTGGAAGGTGACCTATAAAAAATACAATACAATACATCATCTTCATATTATTTTCATGATCTAGCTGAGGCAGGAATTCCCATGCTCAGCTTTATAAATTCATTTTCATGTACATAGGATAGATAATCGTCTGCTGTTGCAGACTGGTGGTTCTTGTAGAGTAATCATCCCTTAACTTGGATGATCATTTGTGCAGATTCTGTGTACATTTGATGTCTTTATTTTCCTGAATATATTGTAGCCCAGATGGTTGAAACTAGATCCAGGGTCTTCAAACTTGTTCAATCTCACTTGATGTACAAGTCAATCCATGTGAAAATATGTTCTGAAGTCGAACATTGAAAGACATCGCCTGATTACCAGCCAATGATGTAAGTTGTTAACAGGCACAAGAGGAATCACTAATAATGATAATGGCAGTCAAGGTACTACAATACAATTCACGTGGTGTGAATATATGATCTGACGTCGAACACCACGCAAAATCTTTTGGTCGAAGGCCATTAATGCAAACCTGTCATTGAAAGTGAGGAAATTGCCATTGAGGCATGCAAGCTTCAAAGTACTGAAGGGGTTGTTCCTAAGTCAACTTCTTGGATAATGAGCTGATGTCGACAAGAAGTGACCTGTCATAGGAGGGCCTTAATGTATCCCACATATATGACACAAAATGAAGCAAAATGATTTTCTGGAGGTGAAAACGATATGATGATACAAGGTTCAGGAATGGCGGTCATGAAAAATGGAGGGTGAAGGTATTGCAGTGGATGAGGTGTTAGCTGGGTGGTGAATTATTTGAATGACTTCTCTTGAAAATATCGGGGACACTGAGATGGATTGGTAGCATTAACTCCAAAAATGGATGGTGCGGAGGACCAATGGTGATGTGACCGGTGAATGGAATAACCCAACCCAACTTGATCATGGTGATGGAGTGAAACTGTCATGTTCAAGAGCGATCTGCTACCATTGAAGTTCTTCAAGTTTTCTTCCCTTTTTCTCTAGTCATTGCTGACTAGTACCTCTTTATTTTTGTCAAGCTTGAGAAAGATAACATATGCTTGTTCTATAATTTGCCCTTCGGGCAGACCTGTTGTTCTGTTTGGTGAGTCTAGCAATAGTGAAACTTGCTCTTGTCCAGATGGACACATTTGTCGCTATTGTTTTAATGAGTTTAATGACAAGGATAAATCGGTCCTTTTAATGTTTAGAGAGTTTGAAAAGGGACAAAAAGGAAACTCCAGCAGTCCTTTTTTGTAGCATAATCCCTTAAGTCCGAAAAAGTATAAAATGATATGAAAGGGATGACTTTTCGATCATTTTAGCGAGACGAAAAAGACAAGTGCTCGATATTTTTGTGGAAAGATCCCTCGGGTCCAAAAAGATTAAAATGGAGAGGAGGCATGGCACTTCCCTTACTTTAATGAACTGGAAAGGCTAGAAGCTCGACAATCTTTTCATATTTAGCGAGTCTAAAAAGAGCTTAAAAGAGACTCGTTTTTGAGGAACGAGTGATGTTTTCGGGTAGCAACTGGTTCCAAGTAATTTTGGAACTTCTCAAACATGGTAGTGTAAAGAGGGTGGCTAAGAAAATCACTCATCACAACTGTTCCTCAAAAGGATAAACAATCAAGTGGAGGCATATGATCGGCCAAAAGAATGGAGGTGATGGTAAGAACAAAACCAAGGATTGAAAGGTTGATAGTATGGAAATCACAGAGGTTGTTTACTGAAAGTGGGTTTATTTTTTAATGAGCTTGAACCTTTCGTTAACATATGCTTAGTGGCAGGTTTATTTTTCAATGAGCTTGAACCTTGCAAAAACATTGCTCACTCCAGTCGTTTTAAAGATTTCTCTCATTAGTAGGTTCATTTTTTAGTGAGCTTGCACCATGCGAAACTTTGCTCATTTCCTTTTTATGTAGGCTGGAAACGACCAAACTACAGAGCTAACTACACTAAAAGCTAAAGAACTACTAAGGTTAGGTAGGATAGTTTTGTCTTTCACCTAGATCAAACATTTCCTTTGCTTTTTCTGCGCGCCACCGACAAATGTGAATGGTGGATCAGACCAATCACCTAACCTAAGAAGTTGACACTAAGAAGCTAAATGACTAAAAATGCTAATAAATGAAACTGGTAGCTTTTCACTTGCATAAGAAGGTTTACATGCCCCTAGGTATTGAGAAAACAAGAATTTCCCAGTTACCTTATGGAAGTCCCTGCATTTAAATAGGATTGTTTTTTCCACAGAGCAGACAAAAACACTTTCGTGGCTCTGTCCATCGAAATAGACAAAGGTGAATGGTGTGGGATTATAATCACATAACATGCGAGGAGATAACTATTTTAGACTGATCCCATATCCTACATGGAAATGGTGTTTCAGACCAGTCATATAACCTACAAGGAAATCTATCTTTTCAGCTGGGTTCACTTGCCGAAGCAGACCAGGGTGCATGCCCCCTAAGTTTCGTTACATTCACTGGACTACTCATGGTAATTAGGTGGATGATATGAAGGTTGAAGAGACATTCTTGACGTAAAAAGACCATTTAGGGCTGATGTTTGACTTGTAGTTGTGTTTGAACCAAGAAATGAAAGTTGGTCGATAAGTTGCACCACTCTACCTTCATGCGGGAAACACATCACTCAAAAGAGTGTGGAAACAATAGCTCCCACATTGTAAATGTAGTCATGTCCAAGGAGTAGATTGTAAATTAATGGCCCTTGGACTACCATCACGTTCAAGTGAATGGTTTTCTTTTTCAAAGTTATAGGCAACTTCGGAAGGATCCCTAACGGTCGACTGGTTCCTTTGTTGAAACCTGACAAATTTTGATTCTCAGGAAAAAGCGATGGTGAACCAAGCGCTTTCCAAGTAGTTGAGGAAAGGATACTCACTGAAGCCCCTTCATCTATGATAGTGCCAAACATGATCATTTTGTAAACTTGTACTATGATTTAGAATGGTACATTAGATGGAAGACAGGGTCCTGCTAGTTGATTCCAATCAAAGGAAACGACTAGATTGCTTGGAGGGGGTACCGAATAAATGTCTGGATGAACCTCTTGAAATGGGGAACTTTCCTCCTATTGTAAAGGAATGGGCAGATTTCCCCCAAGTTCATCAAATTCTGTATTAACAAAAAGAATTTGGACAATATTGTTCTCATTCTCTTTGGAAATTGTATCGTCTGAAGGTGGACCTTCTAAAGGCAAGGTTGCGTCGACTACCATCTCGACCTGTTGACTTTGGTCCAACATAGACTCAGAAGGTTTAATTTCAACAATAGACGCTTTGATTGATGGTTGAGATACATCAGTCAAGTTTTCAGCTAGTGATGGACTTGGTAAGAGTTTCTTGTATCTAGGTGGAAGCCGTTGTGGTGAAGCAGGACGACTATGTAAGATTCTCTTGGCCTCATCCAGAAAAGGACATTGGAGAAGGTAATGGTCTTCATTGCATAATTGACATGGAATTTTGACCTTTCCTTTCTGTCCAGGAACTTCATTTTCACTAGTTGATGGTGTGTTGTCAACATGATTGCCAGAGGTTGATGACACTGGACGGTGCGAATGGGGAGACCATTCTCTCAAGACTCGTGGAATGCAAGTACAATCTCGATGAAAATGGTTTCCTTTGCACATTAGACAAGGATATATAGAAGATTTAATGTGTGGATTTTCACCAGATGATTCATGGTTGCCCCCTCGTTTAACTGACTTCTTCTTCTTCTTCTCTTTACCATTCCTCTTCTTCTTAGCCACCTGGTTTTTAGTATCACTAGTTTCACCAAGTGAAGAGGAAGAAGGGGAGGGAGAAACAAATGAAGTAGAAGGTGAAGGGTCACTTTCGGTAGCAACTTGTTGCTGATTTGATTGCTGAGGACTTACGGTATTTTGAACGACAGAGGTTGAGAATAGCCATACTAGCAGGCCAATTGTGATTCCCAGCAGGGACAATGTAGCCATAAATGGAGCACCAATATCTCCCCAAGAAGAGAAAGGACTAGGATTCACCCCAAGAGGGATTCCTTGATCGATGGACTCCATTAACTCAACCTAAGATCAATGAAGGAACATGGATGTTATTCTGAATTAAATAAATTTTAATGACACTTTGACACAACTTTGCTTTTTCAATTTTTAAGAGTCGAGAAAAAGCTAAAGATGACTCTAGCTGCCTTCGATTTTTAATGAGCGTGAAGTGACAAGTGCTCAGATGGACCTTTTCTTTTAAGAAGTCAAAATGGAATCAAAGTTACTACTCTGGAAATCTAGATAGAGGGATTACCAAATCAATCGCAAAACTGCAAAATACACCTTGGTGGTAAATTAAAGAGAAATTACCAAGGACTTATGTATGGCAGTCAATCTTCCTGAATGTTGTGTTCAATGCATTGCGATCGATAGGGTGGTAGACATGGATTCCTATGGATATTCAGCCTATTGTGGTCTCCCAATATATACTCAACAGTACGGGGAGCACAAGTCCGTACTAGCACTTGTTGTATCAAAGAGGAGGAATCACCCAACCTTCGATGAAAACAATAGTTACTAGGTTTTATGACGCTAGAATACGTCTTTAGCCTAGACCTCTAGATGTGGTGCATTAGGTTCCAAAGCATTTTTATGTTCATTGAGATTTATTTTAGAGTTGATATTGCTTAGAAGTTTGTCTTTCAAGGTCCACCGCATGATGTAGATGTAAAATTCCTAAATATGCAATCTAAAATGATAAACAATCGTTTATTTTAGCAATGAAAATCCTAGCTACTAAGGAAAGAAGATAACAATTCTTTCAACAAAGAGCAGAGAGCACACTCTGAATTCACTTTTCCTAAATCATTTTCTGCATGCAATCTAGATGCAAATGCAGATGCATGTATTTGTTTTTCATTTCTTTAATGTGAGAATTCCAAAACAAAAACTAAGTATAGATCTGAACTATTTTCTTCAAAGTGATAGTTCGACAATTTCTTTTCAAAATGAAAGGAAGACTGAGATGACACTTTTCGATTTTGAATAGAAAATTGCTTTCAACACCTTAAATATTAACAATTCAAATCAAATACAATGGCAGAAGTACAATCGACCATCCAGAAGAGGAAGACTTTATGACACTCTTCTTTTTGACTCAAAATGACAGTTACGACACTTATTTACATCAAAAACGACAGTTCAATTAAGATACTTTTGACAAAGAAGGATTGCAAATGATAGACGGACACATAAAAAAATTTGCAAATCCCTATCAGTGGAGGCTGAATAATGTGAAGGAAGGAGGCTTCAGCAATGATATACTGATCATAAGTAGAAAAGCTACTGAATAGAGTTGAAAACAAGGAGGAAAAAACCAAATTCCAGAGAGAGAAACAGTATCATTCAGTCATCGCACCTGTCCTTAAGGGAAACAGGGATGCATCTCACCTGCAACACATGGGAGGTGCGATGCATACAAGACGCTAGTTACAGACAGTGTGATGGGCTAAGGAACGAAACTGAGTTTGGTTTTTACTCAAAATTTGCAGCTAAGTTCAGTGATTTAAGCTGAGTTGTGATAAATAGTAAAAACAAAGTACAGAGGTATGATCTTAGGACATTTGCAAGTCAGATGTTCAGTTCATAAACTAACCCAGAGATTGACTGAAGCAACATTCATCTACTTTGCAGTTGCATAGCAAAAGAAATTCGAAGGCTAGCTGGTTAACTTTAGGCTCCATTTGTAGTTTATAAAGCAAACTAGTGTCTTTTCGATATGCTAGTCCCACTAAGATGGGTGGCTATCTTAGAAATAAACAATTCAAATCAAATTGTGATTTCCTTTATGTATGATAGATAAGAGAGAAGCAAATAGGACCAACGAAGATCTTCCAATTAGCTCCTTGCTTGTTTCCTCTCTCCCTTGATACAGCTTTCCACTCCTCTCCTACTTGCCTTGCTTTAAAGAATACCTATAGAGGCAAAGAAACAAAACACTATCAAAGCATCTCGATCTATGATATCATAAACAATGCAAAATCAGAAATACATTGACCATACAATTGCATCCACAAATAAAAATATTTACAGATACCTGATTATATGGAGGAAAACTCAAAGAACTTTATTGATAGTAGAAATAGAAGAGAGGATTACAACCCAGCTATCTGATCCAGCATCATCCTCCCAGCATGAAATCCCTCTTCACCTCATGAAAAGCAAGATCACCCAACAATACAATGTCTCTTCTCAAATAGAAACCAATAGCACTTCCTTACAAATTACAAAATTCCAACCTCTAGATCTCCCAGATGAGGGATCCATTTATAGATATTTGCAGAGGGGTGAGTCAGCTTTGGGTTTTTGATTAGTGCCATTCCACTGATAGTTCTTGGTTCCACTTGGATATTTCATTGATCTCTTACACATCCCTGGGCGAATTCAGAGAGGCAATTTTCATATGCGAAGTTTCTAGAAGATTCTCTCAATTTCCACTTAGCAAACTGTCTCTGCCATTTGTCTACTCTCGTTCATCACACCCCATAGAAGGCTTTTTCAGTATGCATTGTGCCTGGCTAGTGTAGCAGCTAGTATGCATCGCACCTTGACAATGGAGCAATCTGTATGGTCCAATTTTGGCGAGTTCTAAGTGGTTTTTCAAGTGGAACTTCTATGAAATGATGTAATCAGTTGACCATGATTATTTAGGGTGTGAAACAACACTTTTAGGGGTTTAAGAGCCCTTGGTTTATCAACATATGTAATTGGGGTTGCAGTGCCCAAATATGTCTATAACACTGATAAGAGGTGATTGGTACGTGGTCCAACCTTCACACTTATCGTTCTACGTGCTTCAGTGGGCATCCTATGCCCTGCGATACTGTCTTCGTGCATTTCTAGCTATAGCGTGACCCATGTTATTTACCCAAATATTCCTTAATTAGGCTTTGTTAGCTGATTACTTAGATTATTTTCATATATAAGCATTCATACAAGTATTTATCAATTGCGCCAGTAAGTAAATAGAGTAAAAGTAATGCATAACATCAAAATACAGATTCAAGAATAGATGAACAAAGTAAAATTCTCTTTATTAACTTTCAATCCCAAGTACATACCTGACTCCACCCTGCACACTCAACTGCAGACTCTACTAGGCCTCTACGCACTCAACGGCAAAGCCTCTTCCTACTACTATAACCTAGTAAACTTTAGATTCAACTCTAACCTCGAACCATGCCCTCGCTATTTTATCTATCTGTTATAGATATTTTTGGGCACTTCAACCCCAACCATAAATGTCCATAAACTCAGGGCTCCTAAATCCTTAAAAGTATTGCTTCACAACCTAAAGGAACAAGGTCAGCTGATTACATCATCTCCCAGAATTTCTCCACTAAAAATTGCTCATAAATGGTCAAGAATGGACCATACTGAAAGCTCAGTGTAGAGGGTGTGATGCATATCACCTTCCTAGTGTACAAAGTGCAATGCATACTGAATTTCTCCTCTGTAGGGTGCGATGGTCAGGAATGGAAAAATAGAAGGGACAAAATGCGAGGTGGAAGATCATGGAATCTTCCAGAAGATTCCCCTCTGACACTTGCCTCTCTGTTTTTGACTAGGGATGGGTAAGATATCATCATTCTCCAAGTGGAAGAATGAACTATCAAAGAGAGGACACTAATGAAGATCCCAGAAGATGATGTAGAAATTTTGAATAATTTAACACATATTCAACAGAGATTATCCTGATCATGTACTATTGCGGAAAACATACACAATACATAAGCTCCTCTACGTTGATCATCAATATAGCAGCATCAATAACAATAAAACATCAAGAGCATTCACACATTAACACAGTATGGATCCCGGGGAAAGCATCTCGCTAAAAACCCCAACTATCTGTATATTAATGATTGAGTCATGTAACATTACAAAGTACAATGCTTATCACAAGCAATCCAGTATCAGCTCCACCTGTTACACACAATACAACTCAGATCTGAATCAATCACTGGCTCAAATCTCTTCCGCTGCTTGCCTGCCTCCGCTGCTCAATATCTGCACAAGAACCGGTGATAATTCCAAGGCAGCCACGTCTTTCCTTGGCTAAA
>APFE030926382.1:631-14572 GCA_000404065.3 Pinus taeda | reverse complement strand
GTTCACCATTCTCTGCTGAATCGAAGACCACTGCAAAGTAGGTATCCCCATCCTTTCCCATGTTTGTTTCGGTAAAACGTTCACATCGAACCCCAGATCCAATATGACTTGATCCATTTCATAATCTCCTATCTATGTGGTTAGCCTCATTTCTCACCTTGTTCATGCCTTATGCTTACCAATATTTTTGACTACACGGTATCCGTCAGGGGCTTTCTCTTTGCTAGCACATTTATTTATTAATTCCTGCAGGCCCTCCATAAACTTGCTATCGTGCAACAGTTTCATGCAGGTCTCCAAAAATGTAGTGAGTACAAAGGGATCAACCTCTATAGGTGCACTGAATTCTTGCATCTTGTCTTGGCTCCTTGAGGTGGAGGCCTTAGCGAAGCTCTTCTCAGCCTCCATAAATGTTTCCTTAATGCGATCCAAATCGAAGATGACTTATTTCTTCGGCGCTTTGTGGACCCATCCTTCTTCTTCAAGTTGTTTACCCTTATCAGTGCCAGTCGTCATTCCACTTCTTAGCACAATTTTATGGCTTTGGTCTTCTTCGCAGGGCTCAACTATCATCATCTGTAGATTATGTGTAGGCTACTAAGGTGTTTTCTTCTCTTGCATTTTAGCTATTAGTACCAGGCATTATTCTATAGTATGGTTAATATGTTTGTAGTCTTAACATGACAGGTGTGTAGGATTCTGACACTCTCGCACGTAGTGCCCTGGTTGACCGCAGTTGTAGCAGATAATTTGACCACGGCCCCTGCTAGGTCCTCCTCCTCTGCGATCCCTACCTCGACCTTGATATCCTCCACGCGCTCCTCCAGCACCTTGATCTGGAGGCCGATTTTCTGCTTGCATACAGTACTTAGGTGTTTTTTCCATCATCAATTGATAGCTTTGATAGTGGCGCTCATCGTGGCCCACATATTTGTAGAAGTTATAGAACAACTACTAGGGTGTCTAGATGAACTTTTGAAGTAAATGAAAATTATCCATCGCATGTTGTCCAACAACCTAACGAATAACACACCATAGCACAGCCCCCACACTTGGTACCGCTGGGTGTTCTGTCTTCAGGGGAATCGGCCCCCTCCTATAATATAATTCGCGTATATGGGACAATCATATTTTTCATGCCCATGGCCCTTAAACTTCAAACGCCAGACTTCTGCACGCACTTCTGGTTTAGTCTCCTTATATTTCTTCAAACTTTGTAACTCTAGGTGTAAGCTTGCTAATTGTTAGTGTATCTGCTGCAATACTAGGTTCGTATCCTGAATAGGGGATGCCTACAACCTCATTACGATATCCAAAGCTTTTGATTTCGTTTCTATCTTCTGTTGTGACAGAGAAATCCTCAAGTGGGGCAAAAGCGACACTATAAACCATTCATGATGTTGGCTATCTATGATTTGTATGTTAGCTTCTCTGATTTGACACTTCAACCTCTAATCAAATTTCGAAGCCGTCTCATTGACTCTCATCATGATCTCTTTGAATCCAATTACTGACTGCAAGTCAGACTTAGTCTTAGTAAAATCTTTGTTTAAATCCATCCTAGTCTCTGCTAGCATTGCAAGTGGATTATCAGAACAATACTTAATGTACCAATTTAGCACGCGATCCTGCAAAGAGGTAAGCAACTATTCCTTCTTTATATTATCATCAGTAACCTATTGCACTGTCCATACAACATTCGCAACAAACCAGAGTTGCTTTGTATCTTAAAATCCTATGTGTTTGAAGGTCGGCATCTTCATTGTGTTCACCATATTGAATAGTGGTGGTAGGGGTGGAGGTGTGGGCGAAGGTGTATGCGGTAGAGGTGGGGTTGGAGGTGGAGTGAAAAGATGATTTTCTTGAGGAATCCCCTGAGTGATTAGATAAATGGTGCTTCACGTCATAGTTTTCCCCGCTCCTTCATCGTCACTTGAACGAGGTCCAACCAATGGACAATATTTTGGTCTTGATCCTTTGCAATTTCTAAAGAGTCGTCCACTCCATGTAGCTCCGAACATCAAGGTAATGGCATCACCCATTTTTCACATAACAAAATTTTAATCCAATTATTCAATGATCTTAAGTACTTACCTCGTGGTGCTTTGAAGAATCGTCGCTCTACTTCGCTATAGCTGACTGAGGTATCAAATGAAAATTCAGTAATAAATCCTCCCAGAATCCAATCAAGCCAATGATCGGTAGCTCATGCGATCTTGTTTTTAGAAGATTCTAATCATTGCACTAATTCCAGAGTCCACACTATAGGACTATTGAGCTTCCACCTTCCTTGACTATCTGTCAATTTAGCTAACCACTCATACAATTCAATGGGGAAAGTGCAGAAGAAGATCTCGTGCATCTCCATATACAAATACATGTTCAACCACTCTTCCTTAAATAAGCATGGGTTCCTATTTTCTTGTGACGTGAACTCGTGAATCTTCTAATCCAACCACTTTTCAATTTCTTTCTTGGTTGGATTCCAATGGTGTGACATCGCACATCTCTTTCAAGTAGATCCCGGTCCCGGAAATAAAACCATTTGTTGGCTCAGCAGGTCCTGACAAAGGTTTGGAGTTAGTTATGCCAACCAACAAAACCCTACACTATTGGCCCTTTCGGAAATAGCCCGTGTAGAGTAGGCTGCAATCTCACTCGAGGATGTATGGGGGGATGCAAGAACGAAGTTTCTGCATCCAAAGACTAGTGTGATGTCTTTTAGCGCCTTAGATCTGCCTTCGCGCAGATCAATAGACTCTTGGGGCACGTTGATGCAACCTTGTTAAAACAACCTTAAGACCTTTGCGAAGGTCTACGATTAGTCCTTGCGGGCCTTCATCAATCAATTTTCCTACTTACGTGCATCAGAGAGCAGTTCTAAATTAGTTTTTGCATAGATTTACTTAAGTCATTAGTAAACATAAGGGAAATCACTAGAGTCTGCGCGATAGTATTTAAACATGCATTGCATACATTATTAAGACTTATTCAAGAGAATCACGTAACATTCAATCAATATTTCATAAACAAATCATAGATCAGCAATATATAACATTAACAAAGATAAACATAATAATCAGGAATTCTTCAGAAAAATTGTCTTTATTGATCTTCAATTCAAGGTTACAAACTTAAACTACCCTGCGCACATAGCTACAGGGGTCCGCGCACTCAACTGCGAACTCTTCCTAGGCCTCCGCGCACTCAACTTCAGAGCCTTTCTTTCCCTATCTAAGCGTAGGAAGCAGAGCCTTCCTGCCATAGTTCTTGTCCTAGACCCTTCAATCAACCCAAATCTCCATCTTTTCTCCATCTTGCCCTTCTAAATCTACTCTTCCCTTCACTATGACTCACTATTTATAGACTTTTCATATAATGCGATGGTCCGCGGACCATGGGTGAATCTCAAAACCGACTCAGATATTTACATAAAACAAGGGGCTAAGCCCCTTTGACTGCTATTGATCTCCGCACTCCACATCCACAAATCGCGAAGAATTTACATTTTTTACAAAATTGTACCAAAACTTGGGTTATCTTGACCCCAGACTAACCCAAGGGACCCCATCCCAATAGTCATCCTAAACATTTTTGTTTCTCTAGACATGGAAAGCTAGAGGTAGAAACCAAGTCATAATATTCTTCTTAAATTTTCTCCTTGGAGACCTATTTTCTTTTATATTTTAACCATACTTTCCATGTATTCCACTTCTTCTTTAACCTATGGTGTGAATCTTTCATCAAATAATTTTTCAGCCCAGTGATCTACTTTTTAGTCTCTTGTTATTTAATAAAAAGGGGGTTCAAGATATGGGAATCAAGAGGTGGATATATTTCTTCATTGGGATCTCATCTTGATGGACTTTGAACTATCCATAGAAAGAAATTTTATCATGATGAATGGAAGGAATCAATGATAGGTTGAAATCATCACCAGGAAGATCAAATTCTTAAGGGGTTGAGTGGCTCATCTAGCAAGGAAGGTTGATTTCCTATTTTCTAATGTTAAGTTTATCATATTTTCTAAGGATTGTAATAATTGATTTAAAGGGGTTAGAATTATTGATTAAAAGAGGCCAAGTTAATCTCAGTCTTGGAGTTGAGTTTATTAAACACAATTCATCCTTGAAGGTCAAGTCTATATTTATAAGGAAGTTTTATTTGCTAATAGTTAAGTATCAATTTGAACCGTGTCAAGAATCCAATTTCATGTAATCCTGAAGAAATACTTTGCATCTGTAGTGGACCGAAATATTTTCTCAAACCAAAGGCATGTACACTTCCATCATTGGGTTTGTAGCATGTTATTTGTTGGAAAATGAAATTCTCTAGTTTACTGGGTTGTATTTCCCACTCCCAAGCTAAATCAAAGACTAGAAGTTGAGGGCCAAACACACAGGTTTTAGTACTATTTTTTGGGGATACAATGCTTTGTTTGTTGAGGAACTAAATTCTTCAGTTTACTAGCATGTATTTCCCACTCCCATGCCAAATCAAAGATTGGAAATTAAAGGCCAAACACATAGGTTTCACCACCATTTGTTGGGGCCCGCAACATGTTGTTTGTAGGGAAAATTAATTCTTCATTTACTGGGTCGTATTGCCCTCTCCTTATCCAAATCAAAGAATAGAAATTAAGTGATGCGGGGGCATCATTTAAATTTTTTTTTTACATTATAGAATTTTAGACAGACAAGTTTGTTGAGTTGAAGGTGATTTGTGTGTGTGTAATAAATGGCTTGCTGCCAAGTAGAGCCCGAGATCATCCGGAGGATCGAGAGCTAACTACTGTGATGATGATTTCTTTTCTATTTTTATTGGATTGGATCCTATTCTTTTGGGATCAAAACTTAATACTTCATGTAACTGTCTTATTTGGTTACATATTAATAAAAAAGAGACCCTTGCATAGAGAGGAGATGGTGGTGTTGTATGAAATTTTGCATAAACTTGTGAGCCAATCCTCTTACATTAATAATTTCTAATGTTATTTTATATGTTATATGTATCACAAGATTTCGTGTTTCTATAGGTGATTGCATTCAAGGGACTCGTATCATCGAATTTTGTCCTATTGATGGTCTTTGCATCTAGTAATACACAAATCTTCACCAAGGATGAGAGGAAGGATGCAATGTATGATTCGACTATTGAATAGTTCATTAAGTTATGCCAAATGAAACCTTCCCTAAACATAGAGACCACAACATTGTAAAGTTCTCTCAGTGAAGTGAGAGTGGGTGTTAGTGATTACGTGGTTCATTTTCATAATTGAATAAAATGTGATAGTCACATTTCCCTATCAAATATTCAACACAAGTTGTGTTTCTGTAACCTGGCCACGAAGGAATGAGGCGAGTCTTCCATCGTATTTAAAAAGGGGGAAAGTGTGTCCAATGATGGAGGATTATTGAAATAATCAATTGGAAAGGGAGACATACTAATCAATAAATGAATCAAGGTAATTGTAAGAGGGATTTAGAACCATTGCCTCTGTGATACCCAAGTGTCGGTGGAGGTATATAAAGGAATTTTAATTCTCTGTTGAATTAACCATGCAACAAATAGATCACATTGTAATTCCAGAAGAGGATAGAGTGATTAGTAAGAGGAGTATGGAAATTCGAGTGGGAAACTAATCCATTGTCATGCATAGTGGGAAACTAATCCATTGTCATGATTGGCGATGAAATAATATGTTGCAATTATGAAGCACGACAAATATGTTTTCGTAATTGTGATGAACACGTAAACCGAAACCAAACAAAAAATGTCATTTTTCTTGACCTTTGCAACAATATGGGTTATACTATCAAACTATGCCCTCACAATTTAGTGTCATATGTAGTAGTGACACAAACACATAAAGAAAACCAATATGGAAATGATAATTATAAGAAAAAATATTTCTTATAAAATAATTACAAGTTAGTGGAGTCAATCCAAGTTTATGAATGTGGGATAGACCATAAAGCACACTAAAGTGAAATATGACACAAAAGCATAAAATATCATTTGGGTTTATCTTGGGTGGTTGGGAGGAATAATGTTATCCTCCCCACCTAGGTTCAATTCCCACAAATTATATGTTGAGCTAATATTGAGTATATTGTTGTAATGGATTCAAGCATTTTTGTTAAACAACCTTAATCCCTAAAGAGTATCTTACCCTTCCTTACAAGCTGGAGGGTAGGGTGCTTGTTTATGTGGAAAAAAAGGTAAAAAATAACCTAAATTCGAGGTGACTTTATTATTGGCCATGTCTAATACCTAATTCATGATTATGATATGACACTTACTTTAATATTTATTTCATGCATTTTCTTTGCTAGTTTTTATCCCAAGTGACACTCCAAAAGTGAGAAAGAAATGTATAACATGTTCAATCATGGGTTGGATAAATATTATGACACACTTTGGATGTAGAAAAAATTCAACATGACAAAGATCACATGTTGCACAAATACTTCATTAGGGGAAAAAATTGGCTTTACATGTAGAAATATAGATGCAAAGGTCCAAATGGAAATTTTATGGCACTTTTGTATGGTGCTTATACCATCACCAATGAATATGGTGATAACACTTTCAAGGTTAACTTACCACCTTACCTTAATATAGATTTAATTTTAAAGGTGAGATTATACAAAGATACAATCCTTTGTTCCTTACATGGAGCATGATGCACCTAGAAATTCCAATTAACATCTAACCTAACTTCAACACACTAGCTCATTTGACCAAGCTATTGATCAAGTGACTCACCTTACTAACAATAAGGGTATTTTTTTATCACACTATGAAAGAAAGAAAATATACTTCATAATAAAATTATTCCACACTTAAGAAAGTGAGACAAAGTTTCCTAAGTTGGTAAACAATTATTTGAATATTTTTGCATTAACACTAAATCATTAATTCCATTATATTTTCTTACACTTCTACTTTGGCACAATTGATACCATTTATGCATAGGTGATGACTACTGATATGTTCCTTGGTGTGATTTTAATTTGATACAACCCCAATTCACCTTGTACTATGACTGTTCTATTGCAATCCAAACTATGGACAACCCTCATTACTCATTTTTTTCAACATAATTGTGATCTATACCTAATCTTCAATGTGTCATTGAATCATCATCTATAATGGCACCTTTAGAAAATGAGTGTTGTCACTCACTACTTCAGCAGTTATCAGTGGTCCAGAATACACAAGATAAGTGGAGTTTGAAGCCATTTCCAAAGCCACAGAAGCTCTCGGTGTTAGATCAGACTCTCACCATTGCATAGTTCTCTAAAAGAAATTTCCAACGGTATATGGAAGTCCAAAAATGGAGTTCTATATCAAAAGTTAGAGAATTTTGAAGATGGGGGTTATGTTGCCTTGAAATGAAACAAGAGCACATTGGAGGGCCCCGGGCATAGAAAATTTCACATTCCCGCAGTACCATGATCCCGCAGTCTCATAGTCTGACACTCCCACAGTCCCGTAGTCCGACACTCTCGTAGTCCCACAATCTAGCATCATGCAGGTCCCGTAGTCCCGCATCCCACATCATCGTAGTCCCGTACATTGGCTTTGTTGGGCATGGAATCCCCCCAAGGCATGTTTTGGGGCTTAAAGCCCAAGTTTTAAGCCAATCATTTTGTAAAAGATCTGCAAATTGCGGGCATGGGGCGTGAAAGTATAATAGAGTCACAGGGTTTTCCACCATAGTTTTTATAATGTAATGTTGGTTGGATAGACCTACCCATGGTCTGCGGACCATGGGATTGTATAAATAGGGTGAGGCTCTAAGTGTAAAATACAAGGAATAGAGGAATAGAAGAGAAGCATTAGAATTCTAAGTGATTGAGTCAGAGTGTAAAGTGTGTCTGTGGGTCGTAAAGTAGGAGAAGGCTCTGCAGTTGAGTGCACAGAGGCCTAGAAGTCCGCAGCTGAGTGCACAGGGCAGGTCGATTCTGTAACCATTGGGAGAATCAATAAAGAGAAGTTTTGCTATAATTTTGGGTATATTTTCCTGGTTTAATGCATGATTGGATATAATTTGCAAGTATACTATTTATTTACTGTGCGATCGTGTATGAATGTTTTGTATTGCTAATTATAACTTAAGACATTCAAGTAGGCGGAGGTAATTAATTAACACTGGAAGATAAGTAAGATCTCTAGAAATAGCACAGAGCACAGCACAACCCCTGGTTAGGGCTGCACGAAGGCAGTGTATCAAGCTGCAAGGAACGGGAAGTGCGCAAAGCGACCTACGCGCAGGAACAGACAGAGAACTAGTCGTACTTCTCAGACATCTCAAGGGTGTAGAAACCTGGTTCTAGCACCCTCCCATGCTACTTCGGGTGAGACCTCAGTCTACACTCTGTGGATTGTTGTCAAAAGGACCAATAGTACAGGGATTTGTTTGGCTAATTAACTCCAAACCTGGGTCAAGCCCCAACAAGCCAACAAATGGTTTCATTGCCGGGACCTGGATCTGCATAGAGATGTCTAATGTCGTATCACTGGAATCCGACAAAGAAAGGAATTGAAGATTGGCTAGATAGAAAGATTCACGAGTTCGCGGCACAGGAAAACAGGAATCCGCACCTATCAAAGGAAGAATGGTTAGGCTGCTACTTATATACGGAAATCCATGAAATTTTCTTTGCATCCTTCCCCACTAAGTTGTACGAGTGGATCGTGAAGCTAACAGATAGCCAAGGAAGGTGTAAACTTGACAAACTTATTGTGTGGACTCCAGAATTGGTGCACAGACTGGAAGCATCAGAAGATAAGATAGTGTGCACTGTTAGTCACTGGCTCGATCGAGTCATAGGAGGATTCATCACCAAATTCGCAGTAGATACTCCAGTTAGCTATAGCGAGGTAGAAACAACGCTTCCTCAAAAGATCACGAGGTAAGTACATTAAATATTTGAACACTTGGATTAAAATGATACTGTGTGAAAAGCGGGTTATGCAAATAAATTGATGTTTGGGGCTACGCGAAGTGGGAAAATCTACGGAAACGAAGGTAGCACAGAACTAGAGACTAGCCCCTTGATTTCACCTCCATGAGGGGGTGAAGAAGAGCTCACAAAGGTCTCGCCAAGAAGTGTGATCATTCTGATAAGACAGATAATTCTGTGCATACCACCCCCACCCACACCACCACTAGTTTCACTGTCTTCACCCATACCACCTCCTCCATCACAGCGAAGCAGTATGGCAAGCGCGATAAAGATACCAATGTTCAAGGGAGTAGGGAATGAAGATATGGACTAGTTTTGGTTTGTAATAAAAGTTGTATGGGAAGCACAGGGTGTCACGGACAACAATATAAAGAAGCCAACGTTGGTCAGTGCTCTGTAGGATTGCACGCTGACCTAGTACATTAAACATTCCAATGACAATCTGAATGCAGGGATCACAGATATCCAAGTTGTGCTAAACAAATAATTTAGCAGGCCAAAGTTAGAGGCGCAGTCGATCATTGGATTTAAGGAAATCATAATTCTACCAGGTGAAACCCTGTGGGAATTGGATCAAAGACTAAATTGCACAATTGCGAAGCGAACATGACGTTAATAGATGGGCAACACCGCAAATGGTTTGTGGCATCGTTAACGCCACATCTACGAAACGCGATGTCGCAATAAAGGCTAACCACTCAAGCTGAGGCTTTGGAGGCCGTGATGAGATTGCACGAGACTCCAATACAAGATCCTAACCTGGGAGTTTAGCATATTCACACACAATTGAAAAACTTGTGCTTGGAGATGCAGAGTTTGAAACAAGACAGGACAACCCGCCCAGAGATGCACGATGAGGTATGGTGCATAAAATGCAAGGGCCAGGGGAATGACAAGGATCATTGCCTGGTGTTCGCAAATTATTTTGTGAGAGGAGGGCCAATACCACTAAGACCAGAGGCACAAGTAGGACCAAGCACGACGCTTACTCTATTGTGCACGATTTGTTAGAAAGGAGGAAAGCATGCTACAGATAACTGCCATCTATTACAAAAGTATACACAGAATTCACAACAGTTGTTCTGTAATTTTTGTAGGTCGGTAGGACATGATGAGCGCACCTGTCGAAGTTATGAACTGATGATGGATCAAACTCCTACCTATAGAGTTCACGCCGAAATGTGGCCCCTTGACCAGAACACAGGGATGGCATGAACTAGATTTCAGGGGTGCGAACAAGGCTGAGGTGGAGGGGGGCTCGGAAGAGGTCGCGGACAACTGATATGTTACAATTGCGGAGGGCCAGGGCATTATGCTCATGATTGTACGAATCCAACATGACCATCATTCTTTTATTGTACATTGTTTGACCATGAGACAGAGGATTGTCCCACACTGATAGCAAGATTGCATGGTAAAGGAGCACTCCAACCTCCCGCGACTCAGAACCTACACATGATGAGGTGTGAGCCATGTGAGGAAGACCCCAATATAAATATTGTGCTCTAGAGTGGTATTACGATAGGGGATGACAAAGGCAAGAAACCTGAAGAAAGCACCTAAGTTCACAAGGCTCCAACTAAGGAACAAGAATTTTATTTGGAGCGCGCAAAGAGACCTTCATGGAAGCTAAGAGGAGCTTTGTTGATGCCTCCACTTCAGGAAGTAAAGACAGAATAGAGTCAGAAATGGACCCATCGATGCTCACGATGTTCTTGGAGACATGCATGAAGTTGTTGCGTGACAGCAAGGCTATAAAGGGGCTGCAAGAACTCATAACTAGATGCATTGGGACCGTGTCAAGAGAATTGCATGTGGTCCGAAAGCTCGAGAAGCACACGACGTGAATAGGAAGGGAGATGAGATTGACTGTGAAGATTGGGGATATGAGATGGACCAAGTGATTCTAGATCTAGGATCGAATGCAATTGTCCTGCCAACACATACATGGGAGAGCATGGGCAGGCCTACGTTGCAACGGTCTCTTATCCAACTGTGGATGGCGAACAAACAAAAGATCCTAGCTATGGGGAGATTGTAGGGAATCATAGTAGATATCGAAGGAGCAAGTGCGCTAGCAGATTTAGAAGTGATAGAGATTATTGATGACAACAATCCCTACCTTGCGCTATTGGGGATAGATTGGGCCACTGACATGAACGGAGTGATAAATCTAAAGAAGCGCAAGATGATCTTTCAGAAAAAGTCTCTACGTGTAGTGGTACCTTTAGACCCTGTAGAAGGATCGCGCTACACGAAGCGAGTGTATGACTATGAAAATGACGACGATTTATACTGCATCTACAAGATAACTGCGCAGGAGCAAGACTGGGTAAATCCAACCGCGGATGGCTGAATCTCATGGGAGCGCAAAAGCTCCTGCACCTCAGATTTTGAAGAGGAGATAGAACGATGGAAAAACCGGTTACATGAGGTAACCATGCTCAACTCAAACATGATGACAAGGTCATTGCGCTACCTAGCAATAGAGGTAATAGTCTACCTACGTATGATGGGTTAAGAGAGGTGGATGACTTCCTGAACAAATTTGAACGAGAAGTGTCGGAACAATAGTGTTTTGATGCTCTAAAATGGGTACTGCAAGCTACGCCTGCAAGATGGTGGGGTACGCACCAACGAAGTTTTAGGGATTGGCGCGAATGCAAAAGGATGATGCGCATGTAGTTTGGGAAGCCTCAGATGCGGTTGAAAGACAAGTATGACGGACGAGATGATCCACATGTACACCTCACAAAATGGACAAAGGTCTATGGGGAAGAGCCACAACCTGAGTGGGTACACTTGTTCTGTCATACCTTGGATATTATACTCATGAATTGGTATATAGAGACGGAGCTCCACCATGGCATGAAAGAATGGGATATCTTGCACGAAGGATTCCTATTAACCTTCACGTTTGAGGATCGTTGGTGGGATATTGTTGATAATGCGCTACAAGCAGTAAAAGCATCTATCTTTAAAATAATCGGGAGCCAATGGAAGTGCTTCAGCCTGAATGGGCGACCTAGCTGAGCTGTGTGTTGGAGTGTTACAACGTAAAAATTGAAGAAGACGACGAAGATCCGCGAAAAATTAACATTCCAGAAACTGAAGGCTATCATGAGGTTCAAAGTCCATTGATTGAAGACCTTGACATTACCATGCCAGTAAAGACAAACCAGGTAAACATTGGTACGGAGGCCAAACCTAAATATGCAATGCTCGAGGACTACTGGGATGATGCCACGGTGGATAAGGTCACTGAGTTACTCCGCGAGTACCAAGACTTATTCTCGACCAAGATCACGGACTTAAAGAGGATCGTTGGCGATTTAGGGATGATGAAGATCACCCTAAAACCTGACGTGAAGCCGGTTAAGCAGAGCCCTTACCGCTTGAATCCAAAGTACAAGGAAAAGCTCTGTGTAGAACTAGACAAAATGCTCGCAGCTAGAATCATTGAGCTAGTGGAAGAATCCAACTGGGTAAGCCCTATGGTAGTGCAAAAGAAGAAGCAGAAAGGAGAGATAAGAATATGGGTGTACCTCAGGAAATTAAATGACGCCTATGTGCACGACCCATTCCCGACTCCATTCATAGATGAAGTATTGGAAAATGTCAGTGGGCCAAAACCATATTCGTTTACTGATGGGTTCTTAGGGTACCACCAGATCAAAATCACGCTGGAAGACAAGAGCAAGACCAAATTCACGATTGAGTGGGGCTGCTTTCAATACCCCATTATGCTGTTTGGACTAAATAACACGATGGCCATCTTTTTGCGCATAATTGTTGCAGCATTCAATGAATATATCCACAAATTCCTGGAGGTCTATCTGGATGATTGGACTGTATTTGGATTGGTTAAGCACCATGTAGCAAGCTTGCGCTTGATGCTGGATACTTGTCGATGACACCAAATCGCGCTGAACCTCAAAAAGTGTATGTTTATCGTTCCCTTTGGGAACCTATTGGGACATGTGGTCTACAAATAGGGACTAATGGTAGACCCCATTGTTGGAGAGGTAAATCCCATCTACGGATAGAGGCGATCCCTACTAGCCCAGAGCGGGTCTAGCAACAATCAAACAATGCTATCACGCAAGTTCCTAATTGCAAATAAAAGGTAGGTGATGAAGACCTACTTGAGATCCAACGCTTTAGTTTGTAGAGGAAGATGTCGTCCCGCGTGTCCTTTGCTTGCCGGCACGATCCTCCACTATCCACGTGAATGGGACACCTGCACACAAAGATAATCAACACAACACAAGCGTGAAATCTAATATATCAATTATACTTCAGTCAGAGATATAATTCAACATCAACCATTACAAGTACAACGAGAATGGAACCATAATGATAGTCATCTATTATTAATAATTCAACAAAGGAGAATACAACCAGTGTCCTGACGTTGAGTCCTCCTTTGGCTAGGTGCTCAGCTACACAAGTCTTGCAAAAGCTTGAAGGGGTGAGGGACAAGCTCTCTCTCTCTTTAGTGACAAAGTCTCCTTACTTAGGTAAAGCCTTATGGACACAAAGAAGGATTCTTGCTATTCCAATCTTTTGATATCTTCCTTTCAGCACAAATATTGCCACAAGAGTCAGAACTATCCGAACTAGAACTAGAACTAGCTTGCTCAAGCCATGGGAACAAGCTTTTATAGAGGAAAAGGAAGAGATAAGGTCAATCCCCCAAAATAATGGATTTGGCTTCATCACTTGGAAACTTCCATGGAATGGTGGCAAACTACTTTCCATCCAAGGAGATTCGAAGCCAAACCATCCTCACTCAACTTGGAATCAGTTTGGTGAATGAGTTGGACAGAACCTTCGGAAGTCTGAGTAGTTGAATCTTTGCCCAAAATGGTTGGTGTGATTGCGACTCTGGGACAGAGCGCTAATGGCGCGCCCTTTCAATAGGATTTTCCCCATTGGCGCGGGCATAACACAGGGCACCAGCGCT
>APFE030926380.1:0-24457 GCA_000404065.3 Pinus taeda | reverse complement strand
GGAGGAGACATGGTGACAATGTCTGCCAGAGCTGAACTGAAGAAGGAAATGTATCTTTCTTTAAACCATCCATCTTAACCTCCACACCTTTCTTAAACCATCCATCTTCACTTCCATGCCTTTCTTTAAACCATCAATCTTAGCTTCCACGCAATACATCTTAGCTTCTACATCTTTATTTAAACCATCCAACTTAGCTTCTATTACTTTTTGGGGAAGCAAAATTTCTTGCACTTGGTCTTGTAATTTTGGTATATCATGTTGCATTTCTTCATATTCTTCACGAGTCATGTTAGAGCTTTCAATTTGCTTACTAGCTGTTTCCATTTTCTTTCTTCGGGGCATCAATTATTGATAATAATGCTTCACTATGCCGTTTGAATTCCTTCAAACTAATTTTCCAAACCAAACTTATGCAAAATTAAAAAAACACTACACACTTCTTTTCACTTTGTAGGAGCATGATATTGAATCCATTGCATCTTTGTACTTTCGGATCTCCAAGTTCTGAAATTGCTTCCTGAGGTAACTCTCTCAGTACTATTTCTAACCCCACAAATTGAATCAAGATTTGATTCTATAATGAAGAGTTATGCCAAATATCCGACCATGACTTGATTATAGGCCAGTTCCATAGAGCGATCCTTAACAAATTTCCAAGTGTCACTATTTGACCTTAGGCTCTAAAATGGATACACAAAAAACTACTTGTCGTTCTCTTTCTATAACATGTTATTAAATTTCAATCTGATCCTCAGAAAAAGAGTTATGATGATTTTCCGCAGGTCACCTGTTTGAGATATAATTCACGATTGTACAAAAACCCTAACTTCCTTGGATCATATCTCTGAAACTATAGTGAGAAAAGATCCGAAATTTTTACCCAAGCTTCAAAGCGATTTCATAGAAAATGGGTTTGTTTTTTCACTTCTGAAAAGTTGTAGAAAAATGTTATAGAAAAAATTCCACACTGACCTGTTTGGAGCAGCAAAACCCTAGAATCCAAGCTGTGATACCAAATGTCATGTAACCAACTCATAATAAGATAGAAAAGAGAGATAAACGCCCTATAATTCAACCTCCTGGAGGGGGAAACCTCATTTACATTACATAAATGAATAATTCTTGGATGACACAAATGATAAAACCTCCTTTCTATATATAGGAATCTAAGGGGCCGCAATATAACCAAATCCGACCCAACAATAATAATATAAGGGAACAAAAATAACAATAGTGGGCTTCTATGGGGCACAATAATAACAATATGGGGACAATAGGGGCACAAGGATAACAATAAGGGATATAATGAAAATAGTAATGGGGGAATCAAGGTAAAGAAAATTTTTTGTATTTCAGTGTAGAAATATGTGTCCAATCATCGTTCTTTCATCATGCATGGATTTATTTTTTCTTGCATCATGAATTCATGGATCTTTCTATCCAACCACTTCTCAATTTCCCTCTTGGTCGGATTCTAGTGATGCGACATCACACATCTCTTTATGCATATCTTGGTCCCAGCAATGGAACCATTTTTTGGCTTAGTGGGTCCTAACCCAGGTTCAGAGTTAGTTGCACTCAAACAATCCCTACACTACTGACCCTTTTGGCATCAAACCATAGTGTGTGGACTATAGTCTCACTCGAAGTAGTATGGGGGGATGGTGGAACCAAGTTTCCGCACCCAAAGATCAGCATGATGTCCTTTTTTCCCCTAGATATGCCTTCGTGTAGATTGATAAGATTTTATGGCTTAACCATGTAACTTCCTTTAATCAACCTCTAGACCTCCGCTAAGGTCTATGACTGGATTTTGCGGACTTTGAATAGGCAAATTAGCTACTTTTGCGCACTGTAGATTACTCTTGGACTAGTATTTACTCAGATCTACTCAAGTGTTCAATAACTTTAACAAAAAGAATTATAATCTTCCCATAATCACTTAACCTAAATTGCTTTCATATAACAATATAGAATCTAGTAAGGTTGCGCATTAATACATCATTAATTCATAAAACCATTATTCATCACAACATAAAGTGCATTCATCCATAATATAAGTAAAGAAATAAACTTAGGAATTTATGCAACAATATTCTTTATTGATATTCAATTAAGCTTACAGATTCAAGACTTCCATGTGGACTCAACTGTAGGGGTTTGGGCAAAAAGCTATGGACTTCTACTCTAGTCCTCTGCGCACTTAGCTACAGATCCTTTTCCTCCTCTAAGACTTCTATCTCAATCTTCCTTCTATTGACCCATTACATTCATCATATATTATCGTGCCTTAGATTCTCTAAGATGCACCTATTTATACAATCTCATGGTTTGTGGACGATGGGTAGATCTTTAAAAGCCAACTCAAGTTACACAAAAGAATGGTAATCCCTTTCTGACTCTTTAGTTAACTACGTGCTCCGCGACCACAACTTGCGGAGAGTTTACATCAAATCTTGGGATTTTGCCCCAAAACTTGGGCCTTTGAGAACCCCATCCCGACATATAACGCAGGAAAACAATGACAAATCCTACATTTAATGCGGTCAGAAAATGTCTCTAGCTTAGACCTCTAAATGTTTCCTTTAATGTTATAAATGTTCCTTGGGTTGATTCAATAAATTTTGATATTTATCTTCAATTAAGTTTTAGTTTTTGGGCTCACTGTGAGTTTCACCTAAATATCCTAAAATGAAAACGAGCATGAGGAAATGAAATCTTTCTTAGCAAATTAAAATATATCTATGGAAGGGAAGGGACAAAGAGTATGCAACAAACAAGGTGCAAAGTACAATTCCCTTTTAAATATAACTTTTCCAATGTTGATGCACACAAAAAACACTAAATGGGAGTGAAAATATTATTCTTTTCAAGTCACTTAATTTTCAAAAATGAAGAAAAATAAGATGCAAAGTTTAACCACAGATTCAAACAACATTTTCAGAATGATGACTAGAACACCAATTCATCCATGCACTCAATAATCAAACAAAATCAATTTGCAAATGACATAATGATAATAAAAAAGGAAAATATAAACAAATCCTTACCGAAGGCACTAAAAAATGAAAGAAATCCAAATGGAGGCTTCAAAGAGACCACAAGACACTCAAAGAATCAAGGAAGAGAAATTGGAATAGGGTTTATGAGAGAGAAAATAAAGACAAAAGTGAAATTATGGATGAACAAAGGCCAGTGCAAGTGCAAAGGAGTCACCAATGTTATACAACGCAGGCTCAGAGAAGGCTCATCTAGGGTGCAACACTCTATCACAAGACCAAGGGGTGTGTTGGTCTACGAATGCAAAGTTCTGACACAAGGATTGCAATTAGAACTCAATGAAAGGTCTTCCTATGTCTGTTCTTGATTAAATAAGAAATTTAAGCTGTAAGGAAGAGGTAAGATGGGAAAAATGGATAAAGAATCATTGAAGGGAATACATTATCTCCCTAGTATGATCATTAATTTGTTATACCAAATCTATGACTACAGACATAAGTATCTTCCCTAGGCTTGGTGGACTGACTGAGAACAATAAAAATAAAAAGAGACTAATGTTTTCCTTAAAGTAAACAGATAATGGGATACAACCTACCTGGAATCTGTTATATGCTTTTCTCCATCCTTGTCTTGTATGCTCCAATCCTAGCTCCAATCACTATTGTTAGAACCTGCATACTCACACAATAGGAGCCAACAATCTACAAGATCTATGTAGCGTCATCTAATCACTTTATTCAATAGATCAACATGGTATTGAAATACATGAAATCATAACATAAGATATATGAAAATAAATAACTCTTTCAATTAATATAAATCGAGTGAGTTACAACAAAAATTAGGTGTTGATATTGTAGAAGAGCTCCTCCAAGTTAACTTGTCCTTTCCTTTTTCACAAAGTGCACTTCTAATCACCCTAATGCATGGAATATTATCTCTCAAAACAACAACATAAAGGTATAATTACTCTCTAAAATCCAACAACCCTTTCCTATGGATGGCAGTAAATATATAGGTAAAGGAGGTAGTGCATGAATTCTTATCCTTTCACCAATCTGGGATTGATATCCATTGTTGAAGGGAGGATGAGCCCAAGCCATAAGGGATGAAAACTCCAAGATAGGATAGGATAGGAATCAAGACTTTTATCTAGGGTAAATAGTTATAAGAGATCCTATAAGCTTCTAGAAGAGGAAGATTCGGGATTCTTTTTTGTTTTCGCCAATTTCTAGAATTAGTGCACCCCCAACACTAAGCAACCTACTAGTGATCAACACAGGTGTAGAGTAGGGTAACCTAGTAGAAAATGATTGCCAGTGAGGGGATAGGGTGCATTGCTCTTGAGAAGGACTCAAATAAATTAGTTTCAGGTTGAAACTCAACAATTAGAAAGAGTCATACTTAGGGCTTTGTGTAGGGAGGATTAAAAAGTGTGAAAAGGATGAGAATGATCCTATCTAAAGGCCTATTACCTGGATGTGACAAAATTTCCTATAACGCCCATTGTAGCATTCACGCTATCAATGGTATCCAAGCACTCTATTGGTAGAGTAATGTTTTTTTCTATAAGGATATTTATAAAGATCTACATCAAAAATTTTAGATAAAGCACTAAAATAAAACTAAGTTCTTTATGAGTATTATATTCGGGAAAGGTCCTCCAGGCATCGTCCCACTCCTTATAAACGAAGACAAGTCTTTGTTGGTTAATTTGAAATCCTTGGTTATCCTAGATATTGACATCAACATTTTTAATTATGTTTGAGATCACAACTCCCAATATGAATCTGTTTCTAGACTTGGGCATAATAAATATATCTAATTGGTGATCTCGCACTTTAGACATTTTATGGAATAAAGAATAAAATTATAAAACAATTAAAAAATTCAAATTAGTAAACAAGTTAAGTTAGAAATTATACATCCCAAAAGGAAAAAACAAAGGTTAGAAGATTTCCAAAACACTATACAAATGATAGTTTCCATTTTCGATTTTGAAAATTACACTAAATACACAAACAAAAAGCCATAATGTGTAAGGGCCATAGAGAATGGGGTTTAATTTTAATGAGTACAACATATTTTGTTTCAATCTAAATTTGTTCCATTTTCCAAATGAAAAGTCTGCTCTATTTTTTTCTATGTAAATTTAATCTATTAATATGATATAAAAAAGGAGTTACAATGAGGCCCGACCTTTGAAGTTCTAAGCATCATTCATCCCACAGTAAGATTGTCTAGCTTTGACTACCCCAACAGAGGGGAAACTATTCCAAGAAAGCATAAGTCCAAAAATAGCCCACGCATGGGTTACCAGTTTGATCACAAAACAATAGAAACATTTTAGACAAAGCTGAGTTGTAACTAGGAAACACACTAACTTAACCAAAACTGCCTAGTCAAAAAGACAAAACATCCACCTGGCAAACTCGACACCTAGCTATCAATTGTCTTGGGCTAGTTCCTCCATAATCAGACAAGCATATTTTTCCTAATCATCATCCTTGTCTGAAGCGCCACGACCATGTGCTGGATGGTCTTCCTCAATGCTGCATGCATCCACACGCGCATATTGCCTAATGCCTGCATGTTACTAAGCTTACCTTCCTCAACATGCTGGCTGCCAACCACCACTTTACCATGCAGGGTGGCTCTATCTTCGTCAGCTCACTATTCACCAGGGATGCTCCAGCCATTGTTGCTTGGTTCTGCTCTGTTCTGCTCATCATTGTGTTCAACTAGAGGAGCTAGCGGCTCAGTTTCTTCCGTAAATGTGATTGTAATGGTGGCTATGATTATGGGGCGATTTAGGGAGCTACGAAATTGAAATTGCATGGTATGGGGAACACGATGCAGAGGTAGGGGGAAATTAGCCATGTGAACCACCGCATCTCCTCTTGTTGTGTCATGGAGCCCATCTCTTCCTCTTCCGCTGCGAGTTTCTGGGTAATGCCCAGTGAAACTAGGTATATTGGATTTGTCGGCTGAGGAAGCAGGGGAAACTGAGTCGGGGCTGGACATTGCAGGAGAGCGAGAGCTCCCACCTCTAGTGCAACCTCTCCTACTTCTCATACGATGGTGTACCATGGTGGGGTTGAAAGCAGGGGTAGTAGCGGCATGGATGGTTGAGGAACAACATAGGGAATTGACAGAGGAAGTTTGGACCTGAGCTAGATTGAAGAGACGGGTGTGGGAATGGTGGAATCCATTGCCTAGGTCAATGCAGCGTAACAACTAGCATCGACTACCTGTAACAATGCACCCATTAGGCTCTCTAGCCTACAGGGGACAAGCACAATGAATCAGGGGGGAGGAATTACCAAGTAGTTTGCAGGCTCCATTGTTATGTGTGATTTGGTTCTGTCTCAACCTGTGCATTCATTAAATTGCGCCTGCAAGGTGCCTTGAATGCAATTCAGATTGGCATGGGGGAAGTTGCAGGGGGTCATGTGGCCAGTTCATCTGCCACCTTGCGTCTCATTGTTTTAATGACTTTGGTAATCACCTGCATCCGAGTGCATTTCTCCTTACTGTACCATTTCAATCTGCACCAATTCATTGTATTCTTGTAGCTAAAGAGTAGTGGCCATAGTATTAAGTGTGCCTGCATGAAAGGTCCTTCCATTGTCTACTCCAATGTTAGCTAGAAGATCTGCTACTTTGTTTCCATCCCTACGAGAGTGTTTAAGGTTTACTACTTGGTGGGTTGAGAGCCATTATTCAATGAGCTCTAATCGTTCTGCTAGTCTCCAACTACTTCCAACCTTGTATGAGGGCATCCCTTGCAGGATCTAATTAATCATGTTAATGATAATCTGAGAATACCCTTCAATTATAAATGGGAAGAATTGTGGACTTGTGCAAGGAGAAGCCCCTGCCGTATCCCTTCTAATTCTGCTGAATTATTCGTATCCCAACCAATTGAGCCTATGTAGGTTAGAAGAGGAATGCCCTTGTGATCCCTGAAGACTCCTCCATATCCTACTTTGCATAGATTACCTTTAAACGCTCCATGAAATTTAAGTTGTATCATATGCTAGGGCGGAGGATTCCATCTGTCTGCTGTCTTTCCTTGTGAGGAAGTTTTACCCTGATTTGCTACATATGGTTCCACTGAAGGTTCCAGTTTACCCAGATAGTCTTCTCTTGTTGAATGGTGGGATAATCTTCTTCGGACCAAGATTGAAGCATCAAGGTTTCTCGAAGGTTTTGACTTATATTATTCCATAGGACTTCTAAAGGGGAGGATTGGTCCTTGAAGATGCATCGATTCCTTTCTTTCCAAACAGTCCACATGAGGAGTCCTGGGATAAGTTTCCATAAAGCATTTAACAACTTGTTTTTGTAAGGACTATTTGCCCAAGTGCGTATAATGTTGGGGATATCCTCCTTAACTCATCCATCTTTTTTGCATCTGAAGCTAACTTTTTCCCATAGTCTATTCGCCAATGGGCATGAATTTATTAGGCGCTTAGTGGTTTCTTCCACCTATTTGTAGTTGGGACACATAGAAGGCCCATGAAAGCTTCTTTCTGTAGCTTGTCCCAAGTGAGAATTTTATTTTGGCATAGCAACCAGAGGAAAGTGGAAACTTTTGGCCAAATGGTGGGGGCCTATACTTTGTTCCATAGTGGGTCTTTGACTATTTGATTTCTTCTTGTTAAATTGTAAGCTTCTTGTGTAGTGAAGGTTCCTTTTGCCTCATAACCCCATCTGATTCTATCCCTCTTGTAAGAGTAGTGAATTTGTGTGTTTGAAATCTCATTTTCCAAATTGTCCTTGATGAGCTGAGTGCCTTGCCTGATGATGTGGTCCAAGTTCATCCATTGCCTATATCCTTGAGCATGGGTAGGCTTCCAGTATTGATTTACCTTTGCGATCAGTTGCTCTTCCCAACCCTGTATTTGTTAAGGTTCGATCAAGTCCTTTAGCTTGGGTCTTTGCAGCCAAGAATATTCCTAGAACCAGGCATTATTACCATTTCTAATTTCCCAGACATTGCGTTGTTGAATTAAATCCTTGTGCTATTTAGCTGCATTCTAGATGAGAGAACCCAAGCCAACTTTTGTGAATCTGATTAAATCATCAACCAGTCAGTTATTGGCATATTTTGTTGTCCAAAGGATAGCCCAGGGTGTATGTAGCTCTGAGATCCATTTCCACTAGATGCGAGCTCCCATGACCGCATTACTATTTTGAGGATCACATAGCCCAGTACCTCTGTATATTTTCAGAAGGCATACTGTAGCTCATTTTACCAATGCCCATTTTCTCTTTTGGCCTGTGTTTCCCCACAAAAAAGTTCTTTGAAGATTTCTAATTTCTTTGAGGACCCATTTTTCCACTGCCAGAACTAAAAAAATGTAAAGTGGCATGGATTGTAGCATGAATTTGATTAGGACTAGATGGCTTGCCATGTTTAGCACCCGATAAGTCCAGAAAGAGAGATGGGATTCCAATTTTTCCAAGAGTAATTTCCAAGAGGAGTGTTTTAAACCAGTATCTGTCATGGGAGTGCCCAGGTATTTGGAGGGAAGAGCAGCTATTGTAAAACCCGTGATTCGAGCTATTGAGGCTTTGGTTATAGCAAGGGTATGAAAGAAAAATATCTGGGATTTGATTTTGTTAATCCAAGCTCCAGACGCATCCGAGAATTCAGAAAAAATGGTTTTTAATTTGAGAGCATCCTAGACCGAGGGATGGCCAAACAACATGTTAACGTCCATGAATTGTTGGTGGGTGAAGGCAGGGGTGTTGGGAAAAGTAATTCTTCTTAGTTGTTGGGTTTGAAGAGCTTCCTTGATGCACCTTCCCAATCCTTCTGCGATTATGACAAAAAGAAAAGGGGAGAGGGGATCTCCTTGCTGGATGCCTCTGGAGGGGTGGAAGGGATCCCATTGATCAAGATGGAGAAGAAGGAAGATAATATAAGGCTCATGACCCATCTGACCCAGGGGGAAGAACCAAAAGGCTATCAACATTGTGTGAATATATTTCCAGCTTAAACTATCAAAAGCTTTGGAGAGGTCGACTTTTAGGAGCATACCTAATTTTTTGGATTACTTCAAGGAGTGTATAATCTCGTGAGTGAGAATGATTCCGTCCATGATTTGTCGTCCTTCCACATAGCCTGATTTCTCTAGTGATATGAGTAAAGGAAGCAAAGGTTTTAGTCTCAAAGCAATAACTTTGGAGATGATTTTGTATATGAAATTACATAGAGGAATGGGCCAGAATTTGTCTGGAGTCTGAGAATGGTCTTCCTCATGGATGAGAGCTATAAAGGTTGTGCTCAGAGAGGGAAGCAACCATCTATTAGTTCTGGATTCCTCAACGACTTGCCATAACTCTTCTTTGGTAAGATCCCAATATCTGTGGAAGAAATTGGAAGTGAAACCATCCGGGCCAGGTGCTTTACCTTCTTTAAGATGTCACATGGCATTCTCCAGTTCCTGCAAAGATATTGGCCTGAGGAGGAGCTGATTGTGTTCCTCAGTTACGATCTTTGGGATATTCTTAGTAATTTTCTCAATAGCCTGCAATCTATCTCTTTGAGGTTCCTGGTGTACCTGCTTAAAATGAGTAAGGAACTCTTGTTTGATGTCCTCATGTTTTTTTAATTGATCCCCCTGTGGATTCTGGATATATGTGATGTTGTTATTCATTCTTCTTTTGATAGTAGTGCAGTGGAAGAACTTTGTGTTTCTTTCGCCCTCTTTAAGCCATCTGATTCTTGACTTTCGCCCTCTTTTGGATAGTTGTGTTTGCAGGTGTTTTTCCAGCTCCGAGTTTTCTTTAGACTGTCCTTCCGTGATGATCTTCTGCTATAGTTGTTTCATCTCTTGATGCAGAACACGTTATGCTTGGAATATATTCCCAAAGGTATTCTGGTTCCATTGTTTAATATTTTTCTTGAGATTTTTTAGTTTTTGCTAGAATTGATACATTTTTGTACAATCCAGGGGTTTGAAAATTTTCTAGACTGCATGAATCGGATTGTTAATATCTAGGTGTAGCATCTAGAAAGCCTTGAAGTCGAAAGGCCTTCGTTTGGTGTTATCTGGCCTTTGCCATTGAAGCGTGATAGGCCGATGATCTGATCTTGAGATTGGTAAGATCAATGCCGTGAAATCCCCACCTAGATGGATTGCATTATCTGATAGCAGGAAGTGATCAAATCATGAGGCGATTTGATGTGCACCTTCTTGTTTGTTATTCCATGTGTATATTCCATTGTTAGATGACATATCTATGAGATAGTTGTCTTGGATGAAGTTTTTGAAGTGAATGCTTTCATTGTCCAATTTGGCCCTGCCCCCTCCTTTTTCTTCCAGCCTTGTTATCATATTAAAGTCTCCTCTTGTGATCCAGATTGGATGTGTTCTTTCAGAGTTAATCAAAGCTAAATTATTCAATATTTCTATCTTATTCATTGCTTCCTTGGGGAAGTAGACATTTGTTATATGACCATGTACATTTGTCCCTATAATATGGAAGGTTGGTTGAATAAAATGCTTACTCACATGAATATTATCAAGTGTGATAGCTCGTTCATCGCAGATTATCACTAGTCCTCCTGATGCACCAGAGGCATCCACTGCTGCCACTTTGCTACCTCACCATGCTTTTGCAAGTGTCTTTTAAAGTGTTGTAGAATTACATTTGGTTTCTTGTATGAAAAAGATTGGGGTTTCTCTAGTTGAATTATGTTTTTTATGAGTTTACATTTCCTGGGGCTGTTTAGCCCTCAGATATTCCATGAGATGAGCTTCATGATGCACTGCTAGGTAGGGGGTTTTAATACTTTGTAAGCTTGGAATTCCACCAGCA
Source organism: Pinus taeda (assembly GCA_000404065.3). Classification (NCBI taxonomy): domain Eukaryota; kingdom Viridiplantae; phylum Streptophyta; class Pinopsida; order Pinales; family Pinaceae; genus Pinus; species Pinus taeda. Next base: position 13,621 of record APFE030926380.1, on the reverse strand, counting down.
TTTCCCCAATGCAGATGGTTCTCTGTAGATCGGTTTTCCTGCCTCTTTTTTTATTGTCTTTAGGAATATTTTGACCATCCCATTGACTCCTAGGTTTAATGCCTAAAGATCTTTGTAGCTGTGCTCTGGAGAGGATGGCTTATAATCTTTCTCGTTACCTCTCCGGCATTTTGTCGTATTCTTTTTTCTTGCAAGCATGTTCTAATAGTAGTATATCCAAATCTCCAATGTCAAAGTTCTCTAGCTCCTCTTCCATGTGCTGGGCCTCACTTCATTCCATTGTTGTTTCTGCTACAGTGATGCTTTCCTATTGCATGTTGTCAAGCTCCATGCCCTAAATATTCCATTTCGAGGAGAGACTGGGGAAGGCAAAGTTAAGATCTTTGGCACGTGCAGACTTTTGGGCCATCTTAGAGCTCGAGGGGGTGGAATGAGGAGTCATCTTGGTGATGTCCTTCGAATGGTTAGGGATTTCATAGTTATTTAGTTCTGGCTGATTCAGGGTGTCAAAGCTATTTCTTGTGGAAGGCATTGAGGTATTGGCTATCGGATTTTTAAGGCTAGAAGAGGGTTTCTTGTGATTCTTTTTACGGCTAGTGACCTTGGTAAAGACATCTGAGTCACATTTATCTACATTGGAGGAGATCGAGGTTTTCATATTTGAAGCGCAGTCTCGAAAGAGATGGCCAAGGGAATGGCATTTCCTGCATTGGAATGGAACACTCTCATAATCTGTTGATTGTATCCATTCAAAACCATCATGGTACAGACTTACCACATTCGGGAGAGCTTTGCTGAGATGCATATAGATGCAAATTCGGGCATAGGAGGTATATCACCTGAGTTTCGTCTCCTCTGTGATTTTAATGAACTCCCCTAAACCATTCCCGACATCTTGCAGCGAGTCTTCATCCTAATACTCCAAAGGAAGGGAATAAAGGCGAATCCACACTGGTGCCCAGCTTAAGTCCTCTTTGTCTGGATTGAATCTTTCAATCCAATCTGTCAGATATAAACCTGCTGCATTGAAAAAATATGGTCCTCCATCAAGGACTCTGTTTCAATCTTCTATAAAGTTGAAAATCACTGTAAAGAAGCCTTTAGTCCCTAACTGCAAGGTAATGTGCCCTTTTGGTGGCTATCCAGCCATGCAAAGCTTTCTCTATGGGCCAAAAGCCTATAAAATTTCCAATCAGGGAATGATCCTTCATTTACTGGATTTGAGTGTTCATCTGATGGCTTGGGAGCTTAATCTTAGGTCTTTCAGCTGCTACAGGCTTACATGTGGCTGACGCCGCCTTGGGAGCTTGATTCTTGTTTGTATTGTTTGGCAAAGTTTTTGGTTTTGGTTTGGAATCTTCCTAATGTTCTGTCCTGACATCTTCAGTGACATTGGGGGGAGGCACCATATCCTCCCCCTAAGGGGTTTCCATTGCTTGCAAACTGATCCTTTATCGTGTAGTGTTTGTATCTTTACTACTGAGTGAAGACAGAATACCGTGGCCTGTGCAAGTCTGCTGTTCGACGGTCTGACTCAAACTCTTAATTATCTGCTCTATTAATTCTATATCAAAAGTAAATTTCATTTCCTAAACTAAAGCAGACTTTAACACAATAATTATGTCTAATCAACTCCATGCAACATAACGACGTATGAAAGATTTAAAGTAAATGTTTTCTTCAAGTCACCTAGGAACAATAAACTATTTTGCTACTATCCATTTTACAACGAATATTCATCACTTCATTTAAATTTTAAAGTTAAAATAACCACCTTCTCATGTGTTTTACGTACACAACAATTCAAGCAATCTTTAACTATTATTTACCAGGAATGACACATGAAAGATTACAAATATTCACAATGGCACTTACATGTAAACTCCTCATTTTTCTATATAATTATGAGTTATACTCTCTCGCATGCCACTTATATTATATGGGACAATCTAATAATTAGAAACTTAATACATTAAGTCCATTTTTTATTGGAGATAGTAGTAATAACCTCAAAATGTTAAAATCATCTCGTCCAATTAATTCGAAGATTAATTCAATTTTAACACCCTTGATATTAGTACCATTGAATAAAATGGAAATTTTATGACGTGCGATAAATATTGTGCTATGAAATCTTATAATCACGATAAGTGGCATACAAACAATTAATAATAGGTAGTAAGGGAAGGTGTGATAATTGACAAGTGCCAAAGAAGTAGTTATATAGAAAAATAAGTGTGTAGGGATGGAAATGTGTGTGGAATAAAAGAGTTGGGAAGCAGAATTATATGTGGGGAAATGGATGTGTGGATGGAATCTGTGTGTAGATCAAGGGACACTAATTTTCTTTCGCAAACATAAAAACTAACTAAGTATAAAAAAAATAAAAGAGATATTTGTTGGCATTATGGCTAGAGTGTTGTCGTTGATGGAAACCTACTTGATAAATATGTAGACAATGTGATAACATGATTTTTATGCAAAGTAATATAGATATTATAGGTACTATTACAAAGGAATGTCAGTTTATAGACAAATGGATGGTAAAAGTAAAGTTTGAGAAAGTATACAAGGGTCCTGAGAAGAATCGCCGCATACATACATAGGTATTGTGAATAAAAGTTCCATACATAATCTGCACCATGGTAATCTGGATACCATGTGTCTTTACAATGGTATTTTCCCCTAGTAATGGGTGTGACAATGGTTATTTGATCCCATCAAACAATACCAATGACATTACTAAGTGATTAGTGTAAGGGACTGACTAAGGCTAAATTTATATAAAGAGATGGAGATCAATGTGTTATGTGTGCAAGTTAAGAGTTATTAATGTGTAATATGATCTGAAACAGGTGTGCACCAGGGAGCAAGGAGAAGACTCACATCTAAAAGATATAAAGAATGTTGACATATATGTTTGTCTTATTTAATTATTGAAAATGTCTAAGTAACTAACAATGATAGATTTGTGGTTGTAATGTCAACGTAATCTAAATGAAGTATTCAAAAGTTTATAATTCTTACAGTCAGGGTTATAGAGAGTAAGATTTTGTTTTCAACAAAAGGTTTCAGATCTATACATAGGTGTGTTTGGGAATATTCGTGTACATACACATATCTATATATGCAAGGCCACACATAAGTTCTTTGAATTTATATTCCATTTTGAGATCTGTACGCGGGTGTTGTGCATGGTAAGTGTGTACATACAATGATATGTTTTGTTGACATGGCATACATATACTATGGTTTTGGAGTATGCCTTGTTGATGACATTTGACTAGTTTGGTTTTGATTCCTTTTGTTTGTTGATGATGTCTATAATTTGACGATCTGTATCTGATAGTGTTGATTGGGTTAAATGTGGATTGATATATTGACTATTAATTATGATAAAGTATGGTGATCTATGTTTGGTTCAGTGATATCTGAGTGGTTCAAGTGATATGTTATTGATGGAATGATATATATATGGTTTATTGATTGATGATTCAGTGTTCAGTATTCTAAGATCTATACACAGGTGTGATACAATGGAAAGGCATATATATGAGATATTTCTTCAAAACAATGGTGTATACATTCTAATATATGACTCATTAGGGTTTAAAGGAACAACACTATGTTTCTATATCATTTGGTATGTTGATGAATGCTTGTGCATTGGTATGTTCTCATTGTTTATATCTCATACATAATAGTTTGATGTAGTTGCAAGTGTTGGATGAGATTCAGTGATTGGTTTGCTAATTTTATAGTTATTTATTATGTTTAGTGTTTATCTTTCAGATTGAGTATTCGATTTGATATTGATCTTAATGATGGGTGTGGATCAAATCTAAAAATATGATGAAATATGGGCTATAGGTTTGATGTTTTGAATCAGATGGATCTAGTATGAAATATTATGAAACGTGGTTCACAAAGGTGCTAAGGGTTCAAGACTTCATTGAGGGATTCGAAGCTTCCTTCTAATAATAGCTAGTAAATCTTATCAGGCAGTAGGTGCCCCTTTCAGTAGGAGCTAGTAAACAAGATTAGGGGATGAGAGCTTCATTCCAATGGGTGTTGGAGAACCAGAGAAGATTGTAGCCATCCGCAGGTGGGTGCCTACATACTGGTAAGAGTATGCACTACTACAGGATTGTAGAATTTTTTTAATAATAATAAAAGAAAAAGAAAAAGATGACGACGACAGTGGTTTTCTCCAATGCTAGGTTTCCACCTAAAATACTGGTGTTCATGTGTGTTCAGATGTTTCTTTTGTGTTGATGATCTTCTTGCTCTTTAATACTTATGGTTTATGCTTAATGAATTAATAATTAAGTAATGATGCACTAGCCAAGGATGAACAATTAATGAAATAAATGATAAATTAGTTATCTAGATATATGTGGTTTCATTTTGCACAGTCATGCACATATGTTGATTTCCTAAATGACAATAGCATACATAAATCATAATAAGGAATTGAAAATCTAATGTAAGTTTAAAATACTAATTCACCCCTCCGCCCTCTCAGTATTTTTCCCAACAAAATTTCAAGGGTCAACACAGAAAAGGTTGGGCCAAAAGGAAATACTAAATTTATAATCATGTTGGAAACATCACTGGGTATTCAAAATTTGATGTAAATGATAAATAATAAATTTGCAATGAATAAAGTTAGAACAGGTAATAAATGATTATTTATTTCCTTCGCCACTAGACCGTGGCCTAGTCCTGAAGTGAAGTTCTCCTTATGAACTTCCACTTTCCGACAATGCAAACATTATTGCAAATCGACAATGAACTTAATTGAAATATTCATTATATTTTGACATCCTTGATATTAGCACCATTAAATGAAGTAGAAATTTAATGAAGCGAGATTAATATTATGCCTCCACATCTTGTAATCATGAAAAGTGGTGTATAAGAAATCAATAATATCTAGTGATAGAGTATGTAGCAAATCACAAATGATGAAGAAGTAGTTGTACAAAACAAAAGCTATGTGGAGACAACAATGTATATGGAATAAAACACTTGGCAAGAAGCATTATGTGCCAGAGAACAAGTATGTAGAGAGAACAATGATGTGGACCAAGGAACCCAGACTTTACTCCATGCACATGAAATTTTGCTAATGTATAAAAATGCTTAAGAGAGAAATTTTGAGTGTAAACATGCACAAAGTGGGACCAAAGGAAATATTTAATTTATAATCATGTTTCAAAAATGACTCATGTATTTAAAGTTAGAGGTAAATGATAAATAATAAATTTGTAGTGAATAAAATAAAAAGAGGTAGTAAATGATTATTTATCTTTTTAATTACCTTACTGTGACAAGGGCCTGAAGTGAAGCCTACTTTATGCTCTACAAAATTCTAATAGAGTAAACACTATTGCAAATTAGTAGTGATACTTTATCACAAATGTTCTTAAAAGGCCAAAATATTTTTTTCCTTTTTTTATGTTTTGATCTTCACTCTCAGTTATGTGAAATGCCCTTACTTGTAACATAAATCAAACAAATTTCAATTTTTTAATTTAATTTTGTTTTGAAACTTCCAAAAATGGATAATGATTTTAAGGATCATCATATTTTTACTATGCATAAAATTTATTGATGATGACATCATGTATTTCAAATCTTGTAAAATTTTGGACCCAAAATTTAAAAAATTCTATCTTGAATTTTCCATGAAAAAAATAATTTAAGCTTGAATTGTCAATGACATTTAGCAGTAAATGCCATCTTTCCCTATGTAATTATGAGTTTTTACTCTCACATGTGACTTTTCTTGGACGATACATGGTAATAAATAAAAAATTAATAGATTAACATTTTTGTTTATGGGATATGGTGATAGTAAACCTAAAATTTTTAAAACAACCACATCTATTTAATTTGGAGATTCATTTCCTTTTAACATCCTTGATATCAATATCATTGAATGAAATCAAATGTTAATCAGGTAATATAAATATCGTATCTTGAAATACCTTGATCATGACAAGCCACATGGAGGAAATCAATATTGGTTGGTGAGGAAAATGTGAGAAGTGACAAATGCATAAGACATAGTTGTGAAAAATAAGAGGTTTGCGGAGTAATGGATACATGTGAAATAAAGTATTTATGGAAGAGCGGGTATTAGATGGGTAATTTCTATGCTGAGACAATGCATGTGCGGAGAAAGGAACACAAACTTTCTTCTTCACACATGAAATTTGGCCAAGTATAAAAACATGTAACAGAGCAATTTCAAGTCTTAAAATTCACAAGGTGGAGGAAAATGAGATATATAATTTATAATCACGTTGGGAAAACAACCAATGTATTTAAACTTCAATGTAAATTATTTATACTTAGGCGTAAATGATAAATAATAATATTGTGGAGAATTAATTAATAAGAGGTAAGAAATTATTATTTATATTCTACTAACCAAATAAAGAAAATAAATGTTTTAGAGAACATATAAGAAATTAAAGAATATGTTTTATAGAAGAAAAAAAATTACATTCTAAAACAAGTAAACAAGTCAAATTAGCAAACATCAATCTTAAACATCATGAATTATTAGAAGGTAACTTGAATATTATTTAAGAAAAAATATTCTCTTTTTTTTTTTATCAAGTAAGAGTAGGACCTTCTATTAATCTATCCAAAAATACATAATTTACATGAAGCCACCCCTGCACTATGAGAGTTCAACAAGTAACAGGGCAGGCAAAACATTAGCCACACACCTAATCCATGAGAAACCCAAACAAGAAAGCTGAGGAGTTCCAACCAAAAACTTTGGACAACAAACAATCAAAAGACCACGCGCTAAAAATGGTCCAAAATCAAACCACATTTAAATCTCTCTTATGGACCCAAAGAAAACTTTAGGCCATCTCTCTAAACTTTTTCGGGTCTGCGACACCAAACCAACTAGCCCAAACGTATCTACATCATTGATCACCCAACATAGATCCAAAAATCTTCGTACATATTGGGTGGATAAATAGCTCGAGGTATAACCACCCAATGAGAGCGGTTTTCTCTCGCCCCTCTCTGCTACATGTCGCACAAAGAGTGGAATCGAGAGCTTTCCTAAAAAAACTAGAAAGCACAAGGACCCCATCTAATAAACCACAAGTGGTTGTGGAAACGATTGCCTCGTGGAAAATATTTCTCACACTATCGCCAAGCGATAACCGATAATCATGTCCATCAGACGGTTCATGAGCGAAAAGAAAATTAACGACCATCAAAGAAAAAAGAAAATTAACGACCGTCAAGTCAATCCTCCCAGACCCTCTGCCAAACTCCATCAAAGTGAAAGGAAAATTAACGACCAAACCTATGGTGCTCCCTGAGTCGGTCCCTTCGCCACACCTCTGATGGAATGCTAAGCTTTGGTTTGTGGCCAGTGCCAAATTGGGTGGCTGAATTAGGGTTCCCTGTCCTCTCGCTTGTCTCCTGGATCATTTAGATCCATCTTGTTGGTCCATAGCTCCATATCTTTGTTCGCTTGACAAAGACAGTCCTCCAACAGTTTTCCTAGGGGTAACAAATCCCAGACATGTCGAGAATCCCTATCCATATTGGTGACTCCTTTGTTCACCAAATGGTCCACTAACATGTTATCTTTCCTTTTCACATGGACAAATCTGACAGTTCTTAAAGTTTGGAGATGGGAGTAGATACGATGAAAGACCTGCAAAAGCTTCCAATTCTTCGACACTTTATGAGGAGAAGTGGCATTGCATATTTTCTTGGCTACTCTAATGGTCAATTCCAAATCTTCTTCAATGATAACATTCTATGAATTTGAATCCACCAATATTTCCAAGATTTTCTCTAATGCCATGAGCTTTGCCATGTTATTAGTGGGCTTCCCCAAGTCGCCATGGAATATCTTCTTTGTTTGACCCTGATCATCTCTTATAGCACCCCCAAAGCCAGCTAACCCTTTGTTGCCCTTAGATTCTCCGTATATATTAGCATTTAAGAAAACATAAGGAGGAGGCTTCCAAATGTTGATCGCTATTTTTAATTGGCTCACTCCCTTAATTATGCCCTGTGGGCTTATAGACTGTAGACCCAAGTGAAGTAGAATACTCACCTCTTGGGGTAGAGGAGGATCCTTGGAAAGTGTCCTCAAAAAGCTTCTTAAAGTGTCTTTGAGCTGCCTTAGAATTTGGTCAATTAAGATTTGGGGCTCGCTTGCTTTTTTTTTGAAGATTCGACTATTGCGCTCTTTCCAAATATTTTAGATAACAAAGCCTGGAACCAGAAGCCAGGCTTTATTAATGATTTCATCCTTTGAGAAGTTTTTCCTCTAGTTCTTCAAATTGTTGGATATGATTAGTCCATCCCTATCTATTTGTCTGAAGGTAAAGGTCACCATTTCCACATGTTGGATGCGAAAGGACAAAGGTTGAGAAGGTGTTCCATCGTCTCCTCGTGTGAGCCACAAAGGTAACATTTGGAAGGACCAACTAAGCCTTTTCTTAGGAGATTGACCCAAGTTAATATTTCCTTTAATGCACCAACCAGATGAATAATTTTATTCTCATACAGTGGGGGCTCTGCCATAGTTTCTTCTAGACCTGTTCAAGATTCATATAGTTGAATCCTATTATTTCCTGTTTAGCTTCTTTGAGGTTAAAGTTACCTTTGGTATTTTTTCCCCATCTTAATTGGTCACAAAAGGAGGATACCAAAATCCTTTTATGATCTAGATCCTAGGTGAGAGCCTCTGCCTGGGCTTTCAGAGGACTCTCATCACTATGACCTAGATCCTTCCACTTCCTCCATTTTCCGTTATTCCTTTCTTGGTCCCAAAAGTCTTTCACCATAAGTAGACCTTTGCTATCTAGGTCCCCATTGAGTGTTGATAATTCATGCTTATATAGATTGTGTTCTTGTTTCTAGTTGTCCTCCCAAAATCGTTCTAGGTTCCATTCTCAAATTTCCTAGAAACTATGTTGCTGAACAATACTTTTATTTTCCCAGTTGAGGTTCCAAATATGGGAGCCCCTGATTTACCTGAACATTCTAATATGGTCCTTCTCCTACCAATGCTTGGCATATTTTTGTTTCCAAAGCTTAGCCCAAGGAGCTGTTGACTCCTTGATCCACTTCCACCAAAGTTTGGCTCCCGAATCTCTGTTGAGGGTTTTAGGGTCATGAAGCCCCAAGCCATCATGGATTTTGGGCTTACATATCTTGTCCCAAGCTAATAAAGCCCACTTCCTTTTTTCTTCTCCTCTGCCCCAGAGAAAATCCCTTTGTATGCTCCTAATTTGTTGCTTAATACCCTTAGGAGCAAGAAGAATTGAGAACATGAAAATGGGAATTGCCTGCAGGATCACCTATGTGAGCACCAGATTCCTTGACAAATTTAGTGACCCACATGTCCATTTTCTAACCTTGTCTTGAAGTTTAATTATAATTGGCTCCCACACTTTCTTGCTTAGACGTTTATCAGTTAGGGGTATGACTAAATACTTGGAAGGTAGTTGTTCCCTTTGAAACACCAGAATTCTGGTAATGTTTCTCTGAATAGCAATATTAGTGTTCAAGAAAAAAACTTTGGATTTGTTGAGGCTTACCTCTGTGCCAGCTACCATAGCAAAGTCATTTAAGATTCTTTTGATTGCTTTGGCTTCCTTGACTGTGGGTATGGCCTGCAGCATTGTGTCATCCACAAATTGTTGATGAGTATTTGCCACTCCATCCAAGGTGAGTTTCATGCCTTGTATTTTCCCTTCAGCATCTTCCATTTTGATCGCTCTTCCTAGCCCTTCCATCATGAAAATGAAGAGGAAAGGTGAAAGTGGATCTCCCTATATGAGACCTCTAGAGGGAGTGAAGGTTCTTGAAGGAGCTCCATTAATCAGTATGGAGAAGCTAGTCATGGTTACAAGTGCCATGATCCATCTTATCCAATTTTGGTTGAACCCATAGGCTCTCAAAATTACTCTTATATAAGACCAACTTAGCTTGTCATAGGCTTTCAATAGGTCCAACTGAATGATCATACCAACTTGTTTGTTGGTTTTGAGAGAGTGAACGACCTCATGAGCTTGGATGATGTTGTTGAGGATTTGTCTTCCTTGCACATAGCCTGTTTTCTCCTCTAAGATGAGAGATGGTAGAAGGGGCTTGAGTCTATTGGCTATCACTTTAGAAATAATTTTATACACCACATTACATAGGGCTATGGATCTAAAATGATCCATAGTTATGGCATTTTCCTGTTTTGGAATAAAAGCTATGAAGGAAGCATTAAGAGCCTTCAGAACATTTTTGGATTTTCTTGAGTCTTCCACAACCTCAAGGATATCCTATTTGACTATATCCTAGCAGGCTTTGAAGAAGTCTACATTGAGCCATCCAGGCATGGTGCTTTTCCATTTTGTATTTCATTAATCACTTCACTAACCTCCTCCTCTGAGACTGGCCTGTTGAGATTGTGGTTATCCTCTATGGTAAGCAGCTGAGGGATATACTGAGTGAATTGGTCAATGAACCTGGATCTATCTTTCAGTGGCTCCTTTGCTATGTTGAGGAAGTGTTGTACAAGGGCCGATTCCATATCATTGTGAGAGACAAGATCAATCCCTTGATAATCTTTGATCTTTGTGATCTTGTTGTGTGCCCTATGGGCCATGGTGGATCTATGAAAGAATTTTGTATTTCTTTCACCCTCTCTAATCCACTGTATCCTTGATTTTTGTCTCCAGAAAAATTCCTCTTGCTTGCAACGGTCTTCCCAATATGCTTGCAAAGAGTCAGTTAGATTTTTCTGCTCTTTGGTGAAGCCATCTGTAATGTTAATCTGATTGATTTCCTAGAGATTTTGCTCAATTTCTCTTTTGTCTTTCAATATATCCCCAAATTCCTTTTTGTTCCAATCTTTAAGTCTAGATTTGATGTTTTTAAGTTTCCATTGGAGCATGAACATTCTAGTGCCCTGAATGTTCAAATCCTTTTGCCACCATTTATCAATGTTGTTGGTGAATTTAGGGTGAGAGAGCCAGGCGTTTTCAAACCTGAAAGGTTCATTTCCTTGTGTGCCCATCAAGGTGGCTTCCAGCTGTATAGGCCAGTGGTCCGAACCTCCAAAGGGTAGAATAGAAGTTGTCATGGCCATGTATTATAGAAATATTTAGGCACGGCAACCCAAATCTTATATGTCAATAAAATAGAGCTCATAAACCCCTAAAAGAGTTGTTTCACACCCTAAAAGAACATGGTCATATGATTACATCATTCGCCAAAAGTTCCACCTAAACAACCATCCAGAAATGGCCAACGCTAGACCATACTAACTGCTACACTGGGCAGGTGTGATGCATAATGAGTGGTACACTGTTCAGGTGTGATGCATACTAATTAGGCCTTCTGTAGGGTGCGATGAGTGAGGATGTACAAATTTCCAAGACAGTTTGCTAAGTGGATGCTCATGGGATCTTCTAGAAACTTCTCTTATGACACTTGCCTCTCTAAATTCGTCTAGGGATGAGTAAGAGATCCAAGAAATCTCCAATTGGAACCAAATGCAACAAGTGGAATGACACTAATGAAAACCCTAGAGATGACTCACACCCTTGCACACATCTATAAATGGATCCCTCATCTAAGAGATATAAAGGCTGGAATTTTGTGAATTGCAAGGAAGTGCTGATGGTTTGTAATTGAGAAAGGAGCATTGTATTTTTGGTGTGATCTTGCTATTTCATGAGGTGAAGAGGGATTGATGTTGGGAGGATGATGCTGAATCAGATAACTGGGTTGTAATTCTCCCTTCTATTTAGTAAAGCTCTTCAAGTTTTCTTCCATATAATTGTGAAATTGTGAATGCTATGATTTGTAAATGCTATTGTACGTTCATTACATATCTGATTATGCAATGTTTATGATATAATAGATCAAGATGCTTTGACGGTTATTTGTTATTGTGTTTCTATAGGTACTCTCCAAGCGGGATAAGTACGGGGAGGAGTTGCAAGCTCTGTCATGGGGAAGAGAGATCAAGTGAAGGATTAAGCAAAAGTTTCAGGTTGGTTCCATTATCTTTCTCTTATCTATTATACATAGAAGAAATCGTGAATTTCTTTAAAACTGTTATTTCTAGGGTAGCTACCAAACCTAGAAGGCTAGTCATTCGAAAAGAGACTAGTTTTCCCAGAAACATAATGGTGACTCCGTTGGGGATAAAATAGATGTTTTTTTGTTGTTATTGCTTGTTTTATAAACTATAGATAGAGCCTAAAGTAAGCTAGGTAGTCTTCGAACTACTCGTGATTTGCAATTACATAGTAGATGAATGTTGCGTTAATCAATCTCTGGTTTATTTGTATGAATTAAACATTTGACTTACAAGAATTATAGATGCCCTTTTGGTATCTTAGTAACCTCTCAAAACATTCCTCTATACTTTTCTCTTTATTGTCCATCATAGCTCGGCTTAACACACTGAAAACAGCTACAAATCTGAGCCAAAACCCATTTCAGTAGCGCTCCCTAGCCCATCACATTGTCTGTCACTGTAAACCAGCATGGTTCGCACCTCCTAAGTCTGCAAAGTGCCATGCACCCCTGTTTCTATGAAGCCCAGGTGTAATGACTCACTAAACCTATTTCCATCCTAGAAATTTGGGGGTTTTGTCCTTGTTTTCAGTTTTGTTTAGTTGATATGCTACTTATGAATAGTGCCTCCTTACTAAAGCCTGCTTGTGTCAGATAGATCAACCTCCACTGATTAGGATTAGTGAATGTTTTTTGTATTTGTTCATCATTTACAATTCTTCCTCGAAAAGTTGTTTAAATCAATGTTTCGCTTTGATGCAAAAAGTGTCGTAACTGTCGTTTTGTGTCAAAAAGATTAGTGTCGTGGATTATTCCTTCCCTAAATAGTCGATTGAACTTTTTGTCATGTATTTGATTTGATTTTTTGATATTCAAAGTGTCGAAAACATTTTCTTATTCAAAATTGAAGTGTCGTTTAGTCTTGCTTTCTCTTTTGAAAAAGAAATTGTCAAAAATGTATTTTGTTTTTGGGAAAACTATTGTCTTTTCGAACAACTAGCCCTCTAGGTTTGGCAGATACCCTAGAAACACTAGGCCCATGAGAAGGAGGTCATGTGAGATAATAAATCTATCGAGTTTGGAGTAAAATTTAGAAACCCCTCCCTTCTTGTTATTCCAGGTGAAGGTTCCATTTATTGTTTTAGTATGTTGTAACTCTGATCGAAAAATATAAGACAATAGAGATAAACCCAAGAAATAAGATAGAAATTCTTCTTTATTATCAAACCCTTATGGTAGGGCAACACCATAGATTCACTCCTTAAGGAAGGAGAATACTCCACAAGCTATATGCTTGTTCATACAAGACTATTTCTCTTCATATCTCTCCATGTGGAGTCTCTAGCCTCTATATGCCTCATACATACAATACCATGCATCATTACCATGGTTTTCCTCATACCATCAACTAATACCATGGGCCCCTTACATTATTATTAACTACTTGTGGTCCCTTACATGACATGGGTTAACCACCTTATTTATTACTATGGCCCATCCCATTATTACATTATTACCTTGGGTACCTCCCTCGTTACCC
>APFE030926370.1:0-10214 GCA_000404065.3 Pinus taeda | reverse complement strand
ACAAAGGTAATTTTGATTTTAATTTTCATTCCTTTATTTTTTGAACAAATATTTGGATGGGCTTATGCAGAGTTGCCGAGGGAAGATCTATGGATATCTTCCACCACTGATTCCCATGTAGTAGGATGAAAGATACTTAATGAGACATGGCATGAAGAAGGAAACATGGCATGAAGGAAGCTAATTATGGATTGATGGATCACTTTCTGATGATTACATGACTGACTCATGGATGAAAGTGATGGATGGTTTGTGCCCTATGAAGAAGCCCCAAAACATGAAGATTCCTGAATAACGAAATTAAGTTCATGACATCGTGAGGAGGAGTTCTTCAAGCAGTTGGTTGTCCCATCATCTCCACCTCAGGAGCTATTGTAGGTCCCTAATTAAGAGGAATCCTGGAAACAAGTTTTCTTACTTGGAAGAAACTTGGAAGCAAAAATTCCTTAGCCAAGAGGGAGCTTAGGTACATTCCTTCTGTAGGAATGAGAAAATTCCTTTATTGGAATAGATATGTCCTCCCTAAATTAAGAGGGAGAGATAGAACCATCATTCTTGTCTTCACTTGGGAATACATAATGGAGGATTGGGTAAACATATAACATTCAATGCTATTTGAGGATGTGTTAGGGAATCCAAGACAAGAGTAGCTGTAGAGGACTTATATTCTTTGAGGACTGAGAATCCAAGATAAGAAAAGTCTTGGTGGAACACACTCTGAGAACTTGAGTGGAGAATGTTTCGAGAGAGACAATGATGAGGGTGTCTAGACATCACTGGTCTCGCTATCATTGTTCTTTGATCTTATGGAAAGATAGATTTTTTAGTCAAGGCCTTGCTATGTGACAATGTTGGTTGATATGATGCTAAAAATATGGGTTACCAATCTGATTCTTCTTATGAGAATTTTTCAAATTGAGAATGACCAAGTACCATTATGAGTACCTCCCTAGTTAAGAGTGAGTGTTGAAAAGTGAAACTAGGTTTGGTCTTCATAATGACATGTGTAATTGTGATTTTATGTAATTAATGTAAAGAATAAAAATAAAATTATTATTGTAATGCTTGTCTCATGGGTTTCATGAGCAAGGAATTTTATTTTTAGTGATGGCTCCCATTGTGAGCCTTTAAGATTTGTCATCTAGTCATAAAATTCCATGTCATGTATGAAGGACCCTTCTTGGGAAAGTTACACATTTGTATAAGACAATAAAAGAATAAAAAGACCCTCCAAGACAAGCACAAAAATCTCCTAGCTTGTTGACTTCAACATGGAATTAATAAACTCCTCCAACGGACATGTTGGCTCACCCTATTCATGTCAACTAATTTGAGGGGGAAACCACTATAAATACACAGCTCGGCCTTAGTTCAGAAGACAATTTTTCAGACAAGTGTAAGACTTCAGTAAGAAGTGAAAAGGGGTCAAATAAGAAGCCTCCAAACCAACAAAGTAAGAATAAGGAAGAGCGAAGTTCTCGGATTTATTTTTAGGTTCTTTTAATGGTTCTAAACCTCCATATGTGCAAGGAAGAAAGACGTCTGTTGCAACAGTGGAAATGGAAGAGAATTGCAATCCTCATAGGGAGTTGAAGTGGAAGAAGCATTAGTCAAAAGAGAAGATGAGACAAGACAAGAGGATACTCTATCCTAAGGAAGGGTATCATCGATATTTATCTAGAAGAAGGTTTTGAATTAAGGTTAAGTATTGCATACCTAATTCAAGAAGGCTGAAGGTTTGAAGCAGAAGGAAGTTGAGGTTGAAGAAAATGTCGAGAAGGAGGAAGGAGCATAAGGTTGAATATCTTTGACTAATGATCTCAATTGTATTTGTTTCTTGGTCTTGGAGTGGAAAATAAGTCAAGGGTCTTGGTCTTGGTATGCGTCAATTGAAATCTCTATAATAAGAAGAAATTTTTCAGGTTTTCCTCTAAAATGGGAGAGGTTTAGGCCCTAGATGATAGCCAATATTATATTTCTCTTGTCTCTTTATGGTTAATGCATTATTAGCTATTTGATGAAGAATAACACTAATAATATAAGAAAGAGAAGATCCTAATATAAGAAATTAAAAAGAATTCACAAGCAATTATCATAAGAAGGAGAAACCACCTAATACTTGATGCCCAGATTTCTCAACACTAGGAAATTCGCCATTGACAATATTTCTATTTGGTTACATTGAATTTTTTATTTATTTGATAGATATTGTCATTGAAACACATTGTATATAAACCATGTGCATAAATAAACTTTTGTTTTCTTATGCTTATTAGGTTTAGAATAAATAAATATGAAGGTTTTTGCATCTTAAAAGTCATTATACAATCAGAGTAGAATGAAATATACATCTATCAGTCCTCAGTATGAACCATAATTAATGAGTTTTAAATACTTATTAAAGACTTTGTTTGTAAACCACAGTTGAGGGGTAACTATGTTTCAAAGGGCTTGGATCTTAGTTTCTTCAACAATGCCAACTTCATATCGAACATTTCTCGCTACATATTTCTTCTCATACTGCTTACACATGACTACCATCAGGGATTTCATTAAGTCATAGGTGTTAGACCTATTAACATAATGATTGGTTTTCATATATATAGTTGAAATTTTGGTGGAATTAGTGAGTCACATCACAACCATGCATGAGAACTTCCCTTATCACCATACCACCCTAGGGATAGCAACCTATATTTTCTTGGGTGGGGCATGTTGGTATCTTTGCTGGGGCTATGGATGCTTGTTGGTAGTGGAGAGAGTCCATTGATGCTAGATTAAAAACCTAGTGTGTAATCCTTCCACTCCTTCTGTTGAGGTATGCTAACATCTCTGTTGCGGCTATGAATGCTTTCTGGCAGAAAAGAAAGGCCAATGGTATTGTACTAAGTCCAATGCGTAATCCTCTCATATTGCGAATGTTATATTTGTTAAATAAATTTAAAAAATGCCTATAACATGAAGAACAAAAATAAATATATAAAGTTCCTTACCTTGGGATAGTGGATGACTCCATCGGGGCTGTGGACGCTCGCTGACATAGGGTGACATGTGGTTCTGGAAAATGATGTCATGCAACGAAAAGGGAACCAAACCCCTAAAAACTAGTCTCCCAAGTTTCAATAAAACCTTATTCCAAAATTAAGGTCATTCTTATGAATCTAAATTAGTACTATGATTTGTGAAATTTCTTAATCATTAACTGTAAGAAGGTATGACTTATATATGGTGTCAAAATTCTCTTAGGAAGTGAGGAATTTGTTATTTATGAGCTTGTGCCCTAATTCATTATCATAGCTACCTTGATATACTTTGTATACAAATGATGTCCTATGTATGTGAATAATTTTTGTACTTGTTAATCTTTAAGTATTGGGGCCTCATGTGTTTTCTTCGTTTCATTCTTGCTTTTGATCAACTGAAACTTTAAGATGTAAAATATTTTGTTCTATTGCTTTATGTTTTGTCCTTGAGTTTCCTTTCCCTTATGAGTTGAGTCCATGCCAAATGTGAATGTAACTGGTATGTTTTTCTTGGTGCCTCCTAGGGAGACAACATCTCAAGTTAGAGCTAGATGTTAGTGCCTAATTTGACCCTCTTTAAAAGCTAGACCTTCGCATGCCCTCTCATATTGTTGTGATAA
The DNA here is from genome assembly GCA_000404065.3 of Pinus taeda. Taxonomy (NCBI): domain Eukaryota; kingdom Viridiplantae; phylum Streptophyta; class Pinopsida; order Pinales; family Pinaceae; genus Pinus; species Pinus taeda. The sequence goes on along the minus strand of APFE030926370.1, from coordinate 6,571 downwards.
AAAATTTCTCCCTAGAATACAAAGGTGAATCAATAAAAGAGATTACAACAAACCCAAGTAAGGATAATAACTAAGTGGCGTTAAATAAATGTCACACTATAAATATGCATATGTAATGCTTTATTATGATTTCAATTTTATAAATCACATATAAATTCAAAATGCAAACAATTTAAAGATTAAGATCACTAATTAATGAATACCAGTAAAATATATTAACATTTGTATTCCTAACTAAAGACTCCTAAAAATGGGTAAACATTGTCCATAAAAGGAGGAAAAGATATATACTAAGAATATTTTAAATTTGATGTTTGAATGATTAAGGAATTTGACTTCTTATATATTTACGAGTAAATTATGATGCAAAACATGGAAGTAAATATTTAAAACTCCACTTAAAAAAATAAAGAATTTCCTAACATAAGTTTAATTCATACACTTCAAAATTTATTAGAATTATTGTGTAAAGAGCTTATCAAACCTCTCCCTCTTTTCACTATTCAAATGCGCTGTAAAATCGTTAATTAAAATAAATTTGAAACTCAAGTGAAATTTCAAAAAGTTGCTATTAAATTATTTATCTATAAATATTTAACCTCTCCCTCTTTTCACTATTCAAATGCGCTGTAAAATCGTTAATTAAAATAAATTTGAAACTCAAGTGAAATTTCAAAAAGTTGCTATTAAATTATTTATCTATAAATATTTAAGTGAATATATTACAATACTCTTGAACAATATGAAGAGCATACAATCACTTATGCAAAAGTTTATAGCATTTTATCCATAACCTTTAAAATATGTAGAGGCTTGAATTGTGAGATTTTATCAAATCACTTAGACTCATATTATTTTACTCATAAATATTAAAATAATAAAAATCATTTCATAAACTTCGTACTGCTTCACTTTCATTGTAGTTTGAGAACTTGGTTATTTACACACTCTGCTTGAGAAATCAAAATAAAATGCAAAACTTTTGATGGAACAAATGCTTAGGAAATATTAGGGTAATCTATCAAAATCATTAATTACTAAAACAACATATATTATATATTTTATTTTCCAAAAATCGACTTTATAATGTTGCATCATAATTATTTATTTGTGTATTGCATTAAAAGATGACAAAGGGAAAAAAATTATTTATTGAAAATCGACTTTATAATGTTGCATCATAATTATTTATTTGTGTATTGCATTAAAAGATGACAAAGGGAAAAAAATTATTTATTGAACCATACCTTATTAAATGAAGGATCACATGGAAAACTATGCACGAGGCCCCACACATTCGTGTGAATGCCATCCCACCCGATATGAATGTCATCCCTTCATTAAAAATGAGATCAATGGATAGTATTTCCATTAAACAAACTCTTGGTCTCCACCTGAAATAATACGAGAATAGTTGATTTAAAATAGCACTAATCCCTAGGTTCATTATTCCTGCACCTTAGTTGGATATTTTAGCGATTTTACGTGGGAAATTCATTTATTAATCCTCAAGAAAAGGTTTATTCAGACTTTGTTCTAATTGAAGGATTTATTCCAAACCATACTTGCATAAATTCAAGGGTGAAATGTATTCTAATATTTAAGGCTTTCATTATGATTAGAAGGTTTTACCTAGATTCACTATAAAGGCTTGAACTAAGAAAAGAAACAAATAAAATTTATGGTTTCATTATATTTTAAGGCTTTACCGAGCTTTTCATTTAAATCAAGAACATGAGGTACATGAATGACATTTACCTTTAAATAAGTGATGTGTTATGTTAAGTGGATCAATGGCGGCTGCTAGGGTTTAAGCTTCCTGTGACAGGCGCAGGCTCTGTCCCTCTGCAATCGCAGTAGCGGTAGGCCTTACTTTCAGTTGCAGTCTGTGATCAAAGTCGCATTTGGTTTCTCCAATGTGCTGAATCCACAGCAGGACTGGAAGTAGTCTTCTCCCGTCTCGCAGCACTGTTTTGTAAAGGTCAAGAGCTGACCGACCGAATGGAGGCAGAGGGGTCCAGTGGGGCCCCTACTTTCAAACAGATAGTCATGCAGAAGCAGAAGCAATATAAGAAGGAAGGGGTCAGGATTTCTGGGCTTGACAATAACAAGCAGAATGGCAGAAGGAATAAGGAGAAAATACAAGGGGAAACTGACAAGCCAGACGGAACAACGGATGGCGCAGGCACAGAGAGGGAAAGCCTGACAGGAGCTAAAGACAAAATTCCATCAATAATTAATTCATCAGAAAACGAGAAGCGACAAGATGATGAAGAAAGGGAGCAGACAGACAACAGGCAAGGAAAGCCGGAAAAGGAGGGGGAGCCCAGCTCAAACCCCAATAAATACGCTTCATCCAATGGGGTCTGCAAACCAAAAAAGATCAATAACCTAAGGGTAGTTATAACTGACCGAGAGATTCAGGCATACAGAGAGCACATGGCAGAACAGGCCATTATCTGCAAATTTATGGGCATATGGCCGTCTGAAAGGACTCTTTGTCATTGGATCAAAGAACATTGGAAACCGCGGGGGGATGTCAAGCTTCACCTGGGAGCCAAGGGATTTTTCACTGTTGTCTTCTCCAACCTAGAAGACAAGGATAGAGTATTTGAGGGTGGCCCATCCTTTTTGGCTTCAGCAGGTCTGTACATGCGACCATGGAAACCAAATTTTGCCCCGGAGAAGGAATCTTTCACTCAAGTCCCAGTCTGGATTCGTTTGTTCTCTCTCCCAATAGACTACTGGGGTCTGAACGCACTGAAACAAATCGGTGATAAGTTGGGAACATTCATCAAGGCCTCTGAAGCAACTCTTCAAAAAAGATATACTTCTTATGCCAGAATATGTGTTGAAATGGACGTCTCTGGGGCACTACATGAGGGGCTCTGGTTGGAATATAGGGACGAGGACTACTTTCAGGATATAGATTATGAGCAGATTCCCTTCCGGTGCCGTAAATGTCACGAACATGGGCATCTGATGAGAGACTGCCCAATGATTAGGAAGGAAATAGAGACCGAAGTAGCACAAGCCCACAAAGACACAGAAGCCTTGATTAAACCTAAATCCAGACAGAGAGCTAACAGAAGGAAGAGTTTCAAAGGGAATACAAACAGGAACAACCACAGCAACCCTTTTGTGATCTTAGATCCTGAAATTGACTCGAAGGATAAGCACAAAACCCTAACATCAGAAGCAAAGCATGAGGAAAAAGAAAAACCAACCAGGGAAGGAACGCATGAAGGGGACCTCAACAATGAAGTACAAATGCAGGAGAGAATAGAGGAGACAGAAGAAGAAACTAGCATGCTCACTAGTGATGGCGGCAGTGAAGATCAAGAATGGGAAGAGGCGCTAGCCAGGGAGGGAATGAACCTACCAGTAATTGCTGAGAACTGGAAGTCCCGAGGAATAGAGAACGCATCGGAGGAAGAAATCAGGAAGGTAAACGACCTGTTCATAGCAAGGCAAAAGGCAGAACTTGAAAAGCAGAATAGGAAGCTAGGTGTAGTGAAAGGCAATAGCTTACATTCAAAAAGTCTTTTATGGAAATCATCCAGCTCAAAACAAAAGAAAAGAAGAGGTCGGAGAACTAGTGGTGAAGTTCTATAGGAACTAGGCATGATCATGATAAACTCAGGGAAGATGAAGGCGTTAAGCGCTTTCCAGTCCTTCCAATAAAAATCAGTTAAACATGAAGATCATCTCGTGGAATGCCAGAGGGCTTAACAGCCAGGCAAAACACAGAATCTTAAAGCGGAAAATCCAGAAATATAAACTGGAAATTATGTTTTTACAAGAAACTAAATGCAGCAGCTCTAGTATCAACAATCTTTGCAGGAAGCTTGGGAGAAATATGGAAGTTCTAGAGAATGCGAGTCAGGGAAGAGAAGGAGGCCTTGCAACCATGTGGGACACAAAGGAAATCCAGATGTTATCAGCTGAGGCGAACAAACACTTCATGGCGGTGGAGTTCCAACCCATAGGTAACTTTGGTTCTTTCCTTTGTATCAATATTTATAGTCCTCAGAAATTAGAAGACAAAATAAATTTTCTAGATGCATTAACCAGGCTTATTAATAGACATCCCAGATCTAAGTGTATAGTGGGGGGTGATTTCAATATGATAACCACCCTTCTGGAAAAAAAAGGGGGTCTTAGGAAACTTAATAGGGATGCGGAAGCCTTCACAGGTTTCATTGAAACTGTCAAACTGGTAGACATCCACCCCAAAAGTGGCCTATTTACCTGGAACAACAGAAGGGGGGGTGAAAGGTTGATAGCTTCTCGCTTGGATAGATTCTTAATCTCAGAAATCATTATAATGGAAGGCATAATAGCGAAATCAGATATCCTTCCCAGTGGAGGATCGGATCATTGGCCAATTTCGCTTATTGTAGAAGTTCAGGGTACCCCAATGAACAAACCATTCAGATTTGAAAAATTTTGGTTAGACCACCCTAATTTCCTCGAGATGGTAAAGAAATGGTGGTCTGAACCTTTGGAGGGGAGAGGCTCCAAAATGTTCAATCTACAAAAGAAGCTGAAAGCAACTAAAGAAAAGATAAAAGATTGGAACAAAACGGTTTTTGGAAATATATTCCAGGAGAAAGCCATTCTAGAGAACAAACTGGAACAGATCCATAGAAATGGAGCAGCAGGCAATCACAGTGTCGAAGCGATGGAGCAGGAAAAAATTCTTTCTCAACAATGGCACAAACTGTGCATTCAAGAAGAGACTCTTTGGAAACAGAAATCTAGAATTCAATGGTTAAGAGAGGGGGAGCAGAACAATAAATTTTTTCACAGGTCGGCTCTAGACCATAGAAGTGCTAATAGAATTCTTGAACTGAAAAATAATGCAGGGGAGATACTAAAGAATCACAATGACATATCTGCTCTGCTCTCGGACCACTTCAACTCAATTGCACAGGAACCGCCCATAAATAGAGAGGAAGCCATCAAGGAATTAACAGCAGCCATTCCTAAGTCTATTACTTCAGATCAGAATTGGGCCCTATGCAGGGAAATCTCTATGGAGGAGGTGGAGGAAGCCATTAGGAGTATGCCCAATGATAAAGCTCCAGGTCCAGATGGCTTCACTATCAATTTCTACAAGGCCTGTTGGAGCACCGTCAAGCAGGAAGTATGGGAGGTAGTGGAGGATTCTAGATGTTCAGGAACCATTCTAAAATCCATCAACTCCACCTTTCTAGCGCTCATACCTAAGGTTGAAGAAGCAAAGACACCTGATAAATTCAGACCCATTGCCTTATGTAATGTTATCTACAAAATTATTTCAAAAGTCATAGCAAATAGACTGAAGTCGATACTCCCTGGTATAATCTCAGAAGAGCAATCGGGCTACGTTGAGGGTAGACAAATTCTTGATAACATCTTGTTAGCGCAGGAGATGATTCACTCGCTTCATTCGAGAAAAGAAGCAGGTATGCTCATGCAACTGGATCTTTCAAAAGCTTATGACAAAGTAAGCTGGAGATACCTTGAAGCTGTTTTAGAAGCTTTTGGCTTCTGCAGGACCTGGATCAAGAGGATACTTGCTCTCATCAAATCTCCCAGATATTCCATCCTTGTCAACGGTGCTCCTTCTGTTCCTTTCACACCTTCGCGGGGAATAAGACAAGGGGATCCCCTATCCCCCTTCCTCTTTGTAATCTTAATGGAAGGCCTCAGCTGAACCATTGCCAAGAAGAGAGCGGAAGGATCCATAAAAGATCTGCAGCCTATAAGATCGCTACCAGCTACCACTCATCAACAGTTTGTGGACGATACCATGTTACATGGTACACCCACAGTGAAGGAGGCTGTGGCCTACAGGGCTATCCTTGATCTCTTCAGCCAAGCTTCTGGCATGGAAATTAATTTTTCTAAATCTACTATTTTCTTTTTCAACACCCACCCGGCAGTTCAAGCTCACCTGTCCCAGCTTCTTGGATTCAGGATTGGCTCCCTGCCTTCGAAATATCTTGGAGCTCCTCTGACTCTAAAACCTTGGCAGAAAATTCACTGGGAGAAAGTTCTTGCCAACATGAAGAAAAAATGCTCGCATTGGACGAACAGAGCTCTCAACCTAGCGGGTAGACTCATCCTAACCAAAGCTGTTCTGCAGGCCATTCCGCAATACTTACTATCTATGCTTCCTGCCCCCAAAGGCATTCTGCAACAAATGAGAAACATTCAGCGATCCTTTTTATGGAGTGGGAATGGGGATAAGAAGAAGTGGGCTTTGGTGGCATGGAATAAACTATGCCAGCCAAAATCTATGGGGGGGCTGAACTTAGTTGATCCGTAGGTGGTCAACCGCACCTGTGGAGCTAAGACATGGTGGAAATGGATTAAAAATCCCACCTTACCTTGGGCGAGGCATTGGAAGGAAAAGTATACTCCAGACTATGACACTCAGGACCTCATAAGACTACAGGAAATCCCAGGAGGGTCGTCAATATGGAATCATGCCAGGAATAACAGGAACCTAGTACAGGAGCACAGCTTTTGGGAAATTCGCAATGGCAGGCTGGCCATGGTCTGGGAAGATGCATGGCAGCAG
>APFE030926366.1:0-13978 GCA_000404065.3 Pinus taeda | reverse complement strand
AGCCTTTATCTTCTCATCCATGACATATTTTAAGAAAATGAAGGAGGTTTTTGTAGTCCATGCTGTCTAGAACAAAAAAATCTCTTGGTTTTTTTAAAACACTTCTCCAGTTGTCCAAAATTTGTCCTTGAAAAACGCGTGTAAAACAGGAAAAATATGTTCTCTGAAAATAGGGTTTCAAATAAAGCTTAGTATCTCCCAACTGATAACACTTATGAAGAAAGTGAGATATGTTATTGTATCTAGTGAGTTTATGAAGAGAAACCTCCTTCATAATTCCAAAATACCTTTTTTTGTGACCAGAAACGGATCTTGAAAAAGACTACTAAAACGAGAATACAAAGTTTGGCTTTCGGTAGTTTCGTGGTGCACGTTTAACCATAAATTTCTCCCACCTCATAATGAATTTGAAGAAACTGAAAGAGGTTTTTGTATTTCAGTATGTTAGGAAGAAAACCCTCTTTCATTTTTCAAAATTGAGTTCTCAGCGGCTCAAGCACCCTTCTGGAAGTTGACTAGTAAAAGAAGAAAACATAGTCTTTTAGGCTGCTTTAGTGATTTCATAGTGCAAAAATGGTTTTTTACACTATCTGCACTACGAAAATGTGGATTCATAGCTAATTTCAATTTTTTTCAAAATGGCTAAACACATGACTTTCAAAACATGATATGGGACCCATAAAGTGTAAAACAAGGTTGTTGAACTTTATTTGATGATGGAATGAGACTCTAACCCTATGACTTAGACTCTAAAAGCCATAAAAGTGACTTAACCACCATCTAACATTATGAATTAGGAAAAAATGTATACTATTTAAGTTTTAGAGAATTTTTGGGTGATAACAGTGGTTCCACTAGGGATGGTGTACCCCAGTGGTACACTAAGAACCTATAGCTCCAGTGCCGCTATCCATCCTCTAGAATAAAAGTCTGAACTTCTGCCCAATCTGATCCTCAAGCTTTTAATGATTTTTGTAAGAAAAATTAAAACTGCGCCTACTGAAACAAATGCTCATTCAACCTACCCTGAGCTTATTTTCACATTCCTACCTACCCTATCAGCTGCAATCTCCATTTGTAGCTCAAGGAACATGAAACTTCCAATGAAACCAGTCATCGATCTAATCTAACACTTGAATCTCTTGACTATGCTTGAAGCAAAAATAAACTAGATACTAAAATAACCAAGGCAGCATGAGGTGTAACTGTTCTTCAAGATGAAAATATAACTAGAAGCTCGAACAATAAATCTTTTCCATGTAATCAGCTATAGGGTCAAAAAAGACATGATTAGTTTGATGATTCTCATAACATTCTATATCTTCAGACAATTGATTCTCAGCCACACAAAATTCCTTTGATATGCTATCTAAATAACTTTCTACATGATTCCCATAGACAATGTAATTTTCCTCACTATTATGATCATTCTTTGAAGTAATCTACTGCAAGGAATTACATAAATGATAAACCTTTTCCTCTGCCTGAGCGTTATAAAAAATTTCTTCCAGTATTTCTTCTTGGTGTTTGCAATTCTTTTAAAATTGCAAATATACCCAATAACTGCAAATAATCCCAAGATAAACAAATTATAAAAGCTTCATATCTTTATTAATAAAACCATTAAGGTAGGGTAACACCATACAATTACTCCTTAATGAAGGAGATCACTCCACAAGTCATCGCTTGTCAATACAAAACAATACTTGACATCCCTCAATGAAGAGTCTTTAGCCTCTATATAGGCTTCATACATATAATACCATGGGTAATTACCATGGGTCTCTCAATACCATACATCCATTACAATGGGCTTATCACATTATTCCCTAACTACATGTGGTCAATTGCATAATGTGGGTTAACCACTTTATTTATTAACTATGGCCCATTATATTATTACATCACATTATTCCCTTTGGTACCTCCCTCTGTACCTCATACAATCCCCCCTAGGTATATTATATTTCACCCCCCTTAAACATGTTTCAACCCCGAAACATGAGAAGAACACAAATTTTAATATCTACTCAAAAGAGTAGTACACTGGTACCATGCACGTGCATCTAGCCATCCCAGAGAAAGTTGAACACTCGATCTAGTCAGTGCCTCACTCAATTGAGATGAAAGATGGTCCTAGTAGTTCCTCTGTGTTGATGTGTTGTGGGTGGATCATCACATTTTTCTATCTGTTTCCTAGGGTTTGTTGTCCTTCTGGCTAATTTTTTGCCACCTTGTTGGTTGTTGCCTTGTTGGGTGATGCGGGTAGTGATATGGTGAAGCTTTAACTAATGGAATATCTTTCGTTAATTCCTCTATTATTGGTGCCTAAGTGGTGTTTGGTGCTTTTTTTGGCACCTCCACTATTGGTTCCTGAGTTGTGTCTCGTGCTTTTTCTAGTACCTGGTTTGATGTCTCAGTTTGGTTGTTGGCCATCAAAGGCTCAACATCTTATGCGTAAGTGTCGTTCGAGATTTTTTCTCCTACATTCACAGTCGCTACCTAGTTTTTAATTGAAATATCCTGCAATGTAATTTTCTTCTTTTTATACCAGATCTTCATGAATTTCTTCGGCACATTAATATTGACATTACCCACATATTTCATCCAAGGGTGTCCCGAAAAAACATCCATATTATCCATATCTTAAGTATAAAAATTAAAATGCAACACATACTTATCCATAAAAATCTTAAAATCTTTATAAATTTGTGCCTCCTCATCATCAACCTATGTGTGCTCCATTTGTTTTTCTAGAAATTGCAATCTTTTACCCAGATGAATATTAATAAAATTATTCTTATAAGTAGGATTGATAGGCACAATTATCTTCTCTTTCTGAATACATCCATGAACATGTAATAAGGATACACCCGCAAAAAATATCCCCTAATGTTTCTTATTTTCCCTTTTTCAAGTATGATATCATTTGTCCAAAAGGATATTTTCAAGTTCTTCACTAGAAAGTAGCCTCAGTGAACTGTCAAGTGAGAACCACCATTTAACAACCTCATCTTTCATATCAAGCCCTAGACCAGCTGTCCAAAAATATTGGGATCGAGACATTTGATATTGTATAAATTCTTCAATAGTGGGACCATCATGTTTTCTTGAAACAATTATGGAAAAATCCATATTTCTAGAACCCTTAAAGTAAAAGGAGGGTTTTGAAGAAAATTACCTACTCTATGCGGAAAATTTAAAATGGCCACAACTCGGTCAATATGGCTTAGAATCCTTATTATAACCTATTTCCAGAAATGGAATAACCATTCTTCATCTTCAAGTGTGATATAAAACTTGATCTGGCACTCTAGAAATTCATATTCGCGCTACAACTTTCCTGCCGTCACAAAATATTCTAAAAAAAGAGTTGAGTTTAAATCAACGATATCTCCCTCATCTGAACTCCGATTCAACCGATTTTTATTTGAAATTGGGTAATTTTTCAAGAGAAGCTCAGATCTACAATCTATTTTCTAGAATTCCACACAAAAAATACAAATATTAATAGGAGAGCGGCCATTAATGAATTGTCGTTAGAAATATTTCTACAACACAGGTGATTTAAATCAACAATATCTCCCTTATCTGGACTCCAATTCAGTCATTTTTTTTTATTTTTTTTTTTAATTTGGGAATTTTTTCACAAATAACCCATATATTTTATTTATTTTTCAAATTTTCAACATAATTTTTAATCTGATCTACAACTCCTGCCCAAAAATTCTGTCAAACATGAAAAACTGCCTGCCCCCCCCCCCCGGCCCTTTTGCCCAAGAAAGTTCTTTGATACCACTTGTAGAGCAGCTAAGATAAAAATGTATTAAAATTATAAATATATTCAATAACTGCAAATAATGCCAAGGTAAACGAAGTATAAAAGCTTTAGATCTTTATTAATAAAACCCTTGAGGTAGGATAACACCATACAATTACTCCTTAAGGAAGGAGATCACTTCACAATCCATCACTTATCAATACAAAACAATACTTCACAACACTCAAGGAAGAGTATGTAGCTTATATATAGGCTTCATACATACAATACTATGGTTAATTACCCATGGGTCTCTCAATACCATACATCCATTACAATGGGTTTATCACATTATTCCCTAACTACCTATGGTCCCTTGCATAATGTGGGTTGACCACTTTATTTATTAACTATGACCCATTATATTATTACATCACATTATTCCCTTGAGTACCTCCCTTTGTACCCCATATGATCCCCCTAGGTATACTACATTCTATCATGGATTCCGCTGATGTCCTAATGGATAAAAATGTCCTCTTAAAGAAGAAATTAATTCAGATCAAGAAGAAAGGAGTTTATGTACCCATATGCTTACTACTTTTCTGAAATTTTCTCTCCCACAATATAAGAGTTGTGCCTCCCAATTGAAGAGACACTAACTAGATCTTTGCTTCATTCTCTTCAACCTTTTGTATTCTACAATATACTTCAATATGCCTGATCCAATTGTTTAAATTTTATGTGTTAGATTCTCCATTAAACATAGAAAAAACAAATTTTACATCCAAATTAAAAAAGGTATTTTTAGAAGCATGTCTATTTTGTCTATTAAAATGATGAGAATGAGATGAAGAATAAGAAGAATATTCTCTAAAATATGGAGATGGAGGTTCAAGAGGTTCTTCTCCATTTCCTTGATTTACTGAAGCATTGTCCTATGCTCTCTCTTTCTTCTTCTTTACCTTCGTTGTCAATTTATTCTCATAATCTGCAAACAATTTGTCTACATTATTTGCCATGTTGTAGAAATTTTTATGAAAATCTTTCTCATTCTTGGTACAAGCATTGTCGTCTACAATTTTCCTTGTTTGTTTTGTATGTCCAATCTCTGAGTCATAATACTTAAGATTTCCTTCATCCATTTTGAGTTTCACTCTGATATCAAAATTGATCTAGTATTCCTCTGGTACCAACATTATCCATGATCTTTTCTTCGGTTCATGTTAACATAATTTCATGAAAGAGCATGTAAAAACCATATGTGCAAATACTTAAAGAACAAGAAACATAAAGGATGCCATAATACAATGCACACAAAAGTTTGATAATATATTTCCTCCAATGCGGACTACCTCGCTAGGCCCTACTTTAATAGAGGAGAGACCACCTCATTTATCTCATTAAAAAAAACGCAAGTACATGGAAAAATATATCATTATACCTCCAATCCTGGGAGTGACTTGAAATTTGACTATTGAAAACACATCAATCATAGCACCAGTAGGTTCCTCTCATCCTCTTGATACTTTTGACTATAAACATGACCCACTTCTCAAAGATGCATTGTTGTCTTGAACTACATGCCCAACAATTAATGAAGAAGGTAGATTTATGCCATGAACCCTATGATCTATTGCTCAATTGCAAAAAAATGATTATACCATTGTAATCCTTATGAAATTCTAGTTAAAGTGAGTATAAACTCGACCCATTCTGACATTATTAATTCTGGCTTGTTAGGGAATCTTTTAGATTTCTAACAACATTTAAAAGGAATATTTCAAGAATATTCCTACAAAATATTCCATGGAATCTGTCTCCTAAACTGCTCTTGCGCATGGTTCTACCGCAAGGTTCCATCGCTATGGGTTTTCGCCTTCATCATAGTTTTGATCTCCCTTGTTGTTCCATTTGCAGCCTCCTCCACCTGGAGTTCCACTCGTCCTCCTTCGTTGTCGGTTGAATGGGAAATGAAATTTTAAATATTGTTTGGTCGATGAAATTTTCAAAGCTCGCCCGATAGGCATACTAGATGTCGGGTTGCGTTTTAATCTCGTGGGGTCTAGCGGTGGTAATCGGTTCAAACCCCTCCACATACACCATTTTAATATATGAAACAAAACATTTATAACTACCACACATAAATTATATAAAATATATTTATATGTTTGTCAGATCATTGAACCATAATCGGATATGATGTGTGGTTACAATAAACCTTTTACACCATATAAAAAATATTCATTGGTGTTTTAATATGGTGTATGGATTTAATATGGTGTATTCTTTTATAGCCATATTTTTTTGTTTTATATAGTTTCGTTGTTATATATATTTTTGGAATTTCTTTCAATATTATTTTTTATTTTTTTATTTTGTACGACACAAGGATCTAATGACTTGGTGACAAATTTCAATGATTGGTAGGCCAATAGGTGGTTTCCATGTAACCTTGTGGGTCCCATGCAACATGTTGTAGCCCCCCCCCTTTCATGCTTGTCCTATCAACTTCAAACTGCGATAAGTTGGTCATACCGACTTAGATTTGAGTGTCATCTATGACACCAGAAAGATTGCAACGAGCTCTTCTACCTGGTCTAAGTTTCACTATAATCCAAGGACTTTTGCTTTTGTGCCATTAGGGATACACCTTGATCATTCTTTCAACTATGATCATTGGTAGATATGATCAATTGTTATTCCATCAGACTTGGATTTCATTGTATAACATTTCCTTTATCAAAATTACTATGATATGCTACATAAAATGGTTAAAAATTTAGGTTGGAATGATCATTGTCACACAACCAATTCAGTACAAGTCATAGTGTGCATTTATTTGAGGCACACATACCTTTATTTTAACCCTACGAAATTGATCCAATTTGACATATTATTACACAACATAAACTTCTATGTACAAAATCAATGTTAATTATGAGTAAAAACGTTCTTTCCAATCTAAATCATTCAATTTGGCCTTGTACTGAAGGTCAAGCATACATTTTTGTGAGTGGGCCAAAATTTCCTTACTTCACTAACATGCAGACCAAGGCTTCATTTATTGGCCAATATGATTGATTAAAATTGTATACTATTTATTTAATTATTCTACACACTTATGAATTATTATATGTTTACTTTAATCCTTAAATAATTTTTCTTCATATTTCATACAACATTCCAAGTTTTGCTTCAACTTGCATTATGTGAAAGTTGTGTATATGTTTTTCTTCAGCTTGCATTGTTGCTTTTCATACTTGATGCAAGGTTATATTCTAAGGTTAGGTATTGTATAATTATGTAGAATTTATAGATGGTATTACACTCCTTAAAACCTCAATCAACTCTTTCATATCATAGGATTTAGCTGTGAAAAGGTCTGGAAGACTTTTAAATACCTTTGTATTTCAATATCTCTAAAAGGGACCACTACTAAAGACTGACATAACATAGTTTCAAAAATTCAAAAGAAAATGGTTTCCTGGGGTGCTAGTTGGCTAAATTTGGCTGGAAGAGTGGTTTGGATAAAGTCCAAGATGTTTACTTTATATATATTCCAAAGCAATCATCTTTTCCCCTAGAGGAATATTGGATAAGATTAGTATGTGTATAAGAAAGTCTCAGTGTAAAGGCAGAAAAAAAACAAGGAAAAATTATTCAATTCAGTTAATTTGAGCATGGCTAAAGCTTAAAATAGGAAGGAGGGATGGGCTTAAAGGACCCTGTTTGCATGAAACTAGCTTTAGGGGAAAACTTGGTTTGGGGACTATTAACAAAACCCTCTAAATAGTGGTCCCAATTTCTACAAAAGAAATATCTTCCTTTCCTTGGAGAGATCCTCTAATAGTACATCAAGGCCACAAGATGGCTTTCGTAAGTGCTAAGATCCTCTTCACAAAGTGTTCCAACAATATAAAAAATGTAAGGATGATCCTCTCACTATACCATAAAATAGATCAGATCTTGAACTAATATATATGCCACAGATCTTAGAGAAATAGATTAGATATCGAACCAATATATATGCCACATATCTCATAGTAATAAAACAGATATAAAACCAATATATATGCCACATATATTACAGAAATAGATCAGATATCGAACCGATATATATGACACAAATATCAGACTTCATATCATAAGTATTATGAGTAGATCTCAAACCTATGAGCAAATCTCAAACCTATGAGTAGATCTCATAACTATGCTAAGTAGATCTCTAATCAGTGATTTTAGATCATAAATGTAATGAGCAAATCTAATAAATCTCGGACCATTTCACATAGAAGAGTAGATTAGTAACGTATGTATGTTTGAATTTCATCGCAACGAGAGCAAAATAACCTTTTTATATAGCCATCATGTAATCCGAATGATAAAATTTCAAGGGAACCTTTTACAAGAAATCAGGAATCAAAATATAACGTTAAACATGAAGCTAAAACAAAAGATAAAAGGAAATCTAAAGTGGACGTTAAAAAAAATGATGTTAGACCAAAAGCTAAAGTGGAAATTAAAATGGGAGCTAACAAGGAGGCTAAAGTGTACGATAAAAAAATGTCATAACAAGGAACAAAATAGGACGCTACACAAGAATCTATACATGAAGCTACATCATGAGCTAAAGAAAAGGTTAAACTAGGTGTTTATGTCAGTAACATTTAGTGTCGACTGGCTGTGTTTTGGAAAAAAAAAAAAAAAACCAAAAAATAGCGCCATCCCAATAAATAGAGTCGAACTTCTTAGCACAGTTCTAGACTAAGTCATGAGTAGGTTTTAAAATTTTTATTTTTAGGATTAATTTTGTAAATTTCAAAAAAATAAGAAAATGCTACTGGAATTTCTGGTAGTGCTCGATTTTCTTGTTTAGACAATCTCCCCTATTTTTCGGACAATCTTTTCGTTCTTGTTTTATTTCCTGTTTTTTTTTTTTTTTTTTTCTGATGCTATCAGAATTTCCGGTAACGTCTCCCGCTTAAAAAATAAAGCCAAAAACACAATCGTTTTCGATTGTCCAGGTGTCATAATGGCGAAATATTTAATCCAAATCATGAGATTTCGTGATTGGATAGGTCACAAACTTTAAGTGAAGTCAAGTGGTAGTGGTTAATCAATTTGGATGATCGTATTAGCTAGGTGTCAGTCACATCCATAACCAGCCATTGCTTACCCCACCGATCTTAAATAAACCTGTGTTTCCAAAGTTAAAACATGTCTGCAGTGCCAGTCTTAGGCATATTTTTAAACTTCAACGGTTGTTCTTTCTGTTCTGCGTAATATGCTACCGGAATTTCCGGCCAGTCTGAATTAAAGTAGGAAAATTGCCAGATTTGCAAAAATCCTCATACAACCACCTGTAGTTGATTAGCTGGAATCTCCAATGCAACTCGACTTCATCATTACTATTACATGTTGTCTATTATGACATAAAATCCCATTTAATCATGAAGGATCATATGCATAGGAGATTGAACCAAAACTTTATCTCAAATATTCGAAAATGGAGGAAATTTCACCGTTTTGAATTTCTGAAGTACAACAAAGAAGACATTGGTTGAGGTGGTTAAGAATGCACCCCAATTTTTTAGGCAGCGTAATTCAAGATAATTGCAACATCTGTTGGGTAAGCTTCCATACTTTGACACTATTCTTCATAACAAGAAAGCAGATATACATGGCATCAAAGTCTAGGAAAGGTGGAAAGCTGAAGAGAATCAAACCTCAAGGAGCTAAACTAGTTGATGCTAATCCAAGTGTTAGAAGATTGTTTATTCAAGCAAGCTAGTATCCACTTTGCACCAAGTTAGGAGGCTCACATCAAGGTGTAACCCAGGAGTTTTCTCAAACCTTCAATGGACAGGAAGCTACCATCTTTGGTTTCAAATTGCAGGTTTCAGAATAGTCAATTATAGAAGATTTTAACCTTCCCCAGGAAGGAGAAAAGTGGTTTAAGGGACAACTCATTACAGGAGGAGATCTTAATACTTTTATTAGAGATTAATACATAAATCCTAACTGGGCCAAAGGAATTCCCATCAATTATCTTAAGAAAGAATGGGAAGAAATAGTCAAACTAGTTAAGATTTTTCTCACTTGTGAGAGAAGGTATACAGTAGTATTTCATTACCATATGAGGTTTCTTTTTCATTTTGCAAGTATGAGGACTCTTAATCTATCCTATTTCATGTCTAAGATCCTGACCAAAATGATAGCGAGAATTCAAACACACCAGGAAGCATCAGAATACAGCCTATATCATCAGGCAGTTATCAGGGTTATGGTTGAATAAGAATTAAAAAAGAGAAACCAAACTTGGGAACATTCCTTGTTTTACAAGGCAGGCCAACCTGCACCAAAACCCCAAGAAACTGCTAAATCTTCTTCAACACAGGTTCAGACAGAAAGGACATCAACTACATCAGTTGAAGGAGGTTCCAAAAGAAAGGCAAAGAAGGAAAGTGTAATCAAAGGTACCAAAAGCAGCAAAGAGAAGCCTTTAGCTGTTGGATCTGAAAAGAAAAAGGAGCAAGGTGACAACTCTTCTACCTAGAAAACAAAAATCATGAAAATGGTTCCCCCTGTTAGACCTTTTCCTCAGGTTTACACAAGAACTTAGAGAGGAAAACTTGCATCTGAAGAGAAATCTAAAGCGCAAGTGCTTCCTAAAATTTTGGAAGCACATAAACAACAACAAGAAAACTAGCCTATTGATTTCGATGAGGAATTACTAAAAGAAGTAGGGTATAAAAGGACCAATAAAAACAAGAAAGAAGAAATAAAACCAATTGCTGGATCTAGGAGGAGACATACTAGGGAAATAAAAAAATACAAACTAAAATCAAAAGCCCTAAATAATCCTAGTTTACTGACTGAAGTAATAGTCATAGAAGAACAACATACAGAGTTGTAGACTGAGGATCCTTCAATTGCAGAAATCAGAAGATGTTTGAAGAAGAAAGGAGGTAAAGCTCCTATGGACCAGCTATCAGAGCCTTCCAAAAGAAGAAAGGTCCAAAAAGAAGCAGAAAATAAAGAGACCATCATCAAAGAAGAAACAACCAAAATCACAAGGTCAAAATCTACTGCCAGAAATAAAACAAACTTGGATAAGCTTGTAGAAGCTACAGCTCACATGAAATGAAAGGGTAATTTTCCTTAAAAAAAACATTTTTACATATTAAGTCAAAGTTTTGAATGTGAATATTAAAGCTCAGAATATCCAAGCATATGCAGGTGTTTCGAAGTGTTTCCAGTTTTTTCGTTATTACAGGTATTACTAGAATTTTCGGTAGCACCTGTTTCAAGAGAAATATACAGTTGTCAGCAGAAAACCTTTGGTCTAGTTTTTGAAAGAAAACAACCCATAACAATATGGATGAGGAAGATGATGGATATGAGATAGTTATGAGGCTATTGAAGGTTGTATTTAATGAAGCCATATGGTCATTTAATAATCAAGACCATAAAGAGAAAAATCGACAGCAAAAGGGGCAGTCA
Organism: Pinus taeda; assembly: GCA_000404065.3. Taxonomy (NCBI): domain Eukaryota; kingdom Viridiplantae; phylum Streptophyta; class Pinopsida; order Pinales; family Pinaceae; genus Pinus; species Pinus taeda. The sequence continues at coordinate 2,712 of APFE030926366.1, read as the reverse complement.
TTGAGTTTTTCCAGCAACCAAGTGTCAGTTTTCCTCTTCTTCTCATCTACACCTTTACTTTCTATTGCAATTCGATGGGAAATGATTTTAATATCTAAAAGACACCTATGTAACAAGGAAATAGTGGAACCACCAATTTAGGAGAGTTGGAGTTGGTGCTTCTCTCTCTCTATATGTCTTTTGTGAATATCATTTCAAGGTTGAATTTTGGTTCACCTGAAGACTCAGCTTAATAAAATAGCCTTTTCTGCACTTCATGCTGGAGCATTTTGTGATTCAAGTTATATCTAATGTGTGGTTTTTCTATTTCCCTGTTTCAATTTTCTGAATTATAAATTTACAATAGCTAGTATAGTATGAGTAAGAATCATTAAGAGGATCTGATGATGACTTATCTACTATCCAGTTTTCTGTAAATTATAATATATGTTCAAGTAGAACTTGTTAGTGAAAGTTTCACAAAGGATTTGAGGGATACTTTATACATGTTTTTACTTTCTAGTTGTTGTTTTCCTTGTCAAGCATGTTTTAATCTTTTAAATGATAAATTACAGCAGCTAGTATAGTATGAGTGAGAAATCATTAAGAGGATCTAATGATGACTTATCTACTATCCAGTTTTCTATAAATCATAATAGCAGTTCAAGTAGAAATTATTCGTGAAGGTTTCACAAAGGATTTGTGAAATGCTTCATACATTTTCTTACTTTCTAACTATTATTTTCCTTGCCAAGAAACAGAGTTTGTTACAAGGTCGTTTATGTAGGTGAAGTGACTGTTTTAAGATACTCAGTTTCTTAGGATATTTATTAGCTACCTGTTCTCTTTCCTCTACTCCCCTATATTACTCACTTAACCATGCAATTTATGCTTGCCACAGCTTGTCAAATGCATGAAAGTTAAAGAGGAACAAAATCATTTCAAAACTCCTTTAGAAGCCATCCCACCACTTAAAAAACCCTTTTAAATTTTGAAATGAAATCATGATTTGTAAAACTTACTTCTTTTGCAGTCTAGGAGTAACTCCTTGTGCTAACAGATCTTGTCAAAAAAGTGCATAAAAATACACTAAAACATTGAGTAGAAGCAAAAAAAAAACTAAAACAAAGGCTAATAACAAGAAATTATTAATTCAGCTTATAACTTAGATAATATATTCAAATATCCATATTAACTAATATATTTTATATATGTTTGACAAAAAAATAAAATAAAAAATAAAAAAAATTATATTCAATATAAGATATAAATAATCATATTGGTAAACATAAAAAAATTATATTATTTTTTAATAAAAAACGTATTATAAAAGCAAATATAAAAACCATTACAACAACCGAACCAAACTTAATTACTATCAAAATCATAAGCAAAAACCCTTTTTATTTCCATCACCCTAATATTTTTTCTACATTAATATTATAAATATCTTACATTTTAATCTAAAATTATAGACTAAATTTCATTGTATAATTCATACACATTATGATTGCATAATGGTGTGTATGTTATTTCACGTCTAAAATGCAAGTTTTTTCCTATTTTATTCAATTGGTTATTTACTTATTAAACACCTTTTCCTATATTATATTTTCCTAAACAAAATGCTATGTTGGTTGTTTTATTGAATTTGTTGGTATATATATTCTATTTTTCTCTTAATAAAATGTTATGATTATTTTATTCGATTTTTGTATTTGATATTTGATTGTCCAAATGGGAAAGTGAAAAAATTTCACAAAAATATTTGTTCAGATAATTTATTAATTAATCATAAAATACAAAGGAATTGAGATAAGAAATGGAACTAGCTTGCTTATCCACATTCTCACTTGTTCTCGACAAATTAAAATAAAAAGAAACGACTCTCGTCTTCATTATGATGTTTAAAATTGATATTAGGAGGGCGACAAAGTGACATGATTGACGGTCAAAGACATATTATAGGTAACAATAGCTGCAAAGGTCTGGTCATTGCTCCACTTATTCTTATTTTTTTTAATATATTTTTCTAGCCAAGTGGACACTACATATAATTAAAGATAATATTATAATGTATAATTTATAAATATTATGAATATATTGATGATGATGATGGTGGTGGTTAACATCCACTGAGACTAAATTTTGGTTTATCAGACCTAAAGAAACGAATTATTTAGTTTGATTTAAGATTTTATTCCTATGCTTAAAAAGCTTGGAGAGAAGCCTCCTGAGCTCACTGTATGTTTGACAACGTAAAAGGCTAGGAAGGTCAGTATTGCAACAAAGATTTTGAAACTGAGATTTAATGTGGTTGTACGCGGGGCACTCTAAGAGGAAGTGATTTTCATCCTTGATGTTTGTATTCCGACAGAGATGGCAGAACCTTTCCATTCGTGGTGTTCTAGGAACTGCCAAATGACCCGTTTCACTATGGAGCTCATGAGAGTTCGTTCTAATCTTGGCTATATTAATTTTCTTCTTTGAGCTAGTTAAAACAGAGAGATACTTTTGATCTTCTAGGGTGGGGTTGATGACCTTCTTATAATATCTTAATTTTCTTTTGGTTGCTAAATCTTTCTTGCACCACATTTTTTCTTTGAACTTAGAAGTAACAATATTTTTAATATTATTAATGTTTTGCAATGCAACATTCTCGTCGATCTCCCAATGGTTTAACTAGGCCCTGGTGTCTTTATACCAACCTCGTTTGAGCCTTAGGTGGTTTTG